>CAXITT010000212.1:714417-750008 GCA_964033795.1 Lymnaea stagnalis | reverse complement strand
ATATTAATAAATAATCCTTGCATGAATGTAATTTCACATATATATCTATAGTATTCCATCATTAAGAAAGACACGTCCTCAGACTACTATAACTCAGCTCAACTGTCTAATCACACAGCTCTCACGCTACTGACTGACTCTACTGCTCTGCGCTCAGCTCTCTACTATCTCAGTCAACTCATACTTTATTATCAGCAAAGCGTGCAAAACAACCGCTCTGACAAAAACATAATTTTACTCTCCAAAAACGTGGAGTTCACATTTGTTCTCAAAAATACAATCCACATTGATTGTCTCTCCCCGTGGAAAAACCTGGTGAACACACTCACTGTCCACTCATGCTACCTCTCTGTTTACATGTGAAAACATAGTCCGTTACAAAGAGCTTATGGAGTTGCATCGTGTTTCACAGCAAGAAATTATGAAGGAGAGCTCATTAATTGGGGAGGAAGTAGCAGAGCAACAATCTTCTAGCGCAATAAGAGAAATGCTGAAAGCCTATGGGAAACTGTTGCATCGTACATTGAGAAGCATCACCCTAATAAGGAGGTGGCTATTCGTGCTACAAATTTATTCAATGATAATGCTGTGACACATTTTCGTCAAATTTTGAAGCGTCGGCAAAAACAAATGTCTTTAGACAGTTTTTTAGTTAAAAAGGATTAATTATTTGTCATAAATTCATATTTTTATTTACGTTTTTTTTTTTGTTTCAAATCTAAATTGTATTCAAAGTTGTTACACAATTCACAAGTAATTTTATTTGAATAAATGTTAATAAAATGTTTTGAACAAATGAGTATTTTTTCAGCATGGAACGCATTATCGTATTTTACATTGATTTGTATGGGGAAAATTGTTTCATTTAACGAGTGTTTCGCTTAACGAGTAAGATTCTGGAACGAATTATGCTCATTATGAGAGGTTCCACTGTATATTTGAAATATAACATTTTAAAGAATTATATGTAAAAAAAAAATCCTTTTCGCTGTTACATCATAATAATTACATTACACGGGCTGTTCAATTATTATTTAGCTTTCATTAATTAACTGTGTGTTTTGTAAGATTGTAAGATCATTTTCTAGATTTAAAAAAAAATGATTGTTTAAGCCAAAGGCAAAACCCGATAAGACTGAGTTTTTTTGTTGGTTTTTTTTTTTTTTTTTTTTTTTTCTATGAAAGACTGAATGTTTCTACTAGAAATGTTTCTAGTTCTAACTCAATTAATTAAAAATATAATACATTTAAAAAAAAACAACACTTTTCTTTAACTGCATTCAATGGGTGAACTGTGATAGTCATAACATTTTTTTTTTTTTTTCTATGAAAGACTTAATGTATCTACGAGAAATGTTTCTAGTTCTAACTCAATTAATTAAAAATATAATACATTTAAAAAAAAACAACACTTTTCTTTAACTGCATTCAATGGGTGAACTGTGATAGTCATAACATTTTAAATTGCCATAAATTTCTATAACTTATGTAAGATGCAAAGAGAATTAAAGGAGATAATTCTGACCCGGTAAAACCAAGCATTGGTCAGGGGTCAAAGTAATAGCCCCAATTCCCGGCTACCACCGTCGAGATTAAGTTAGAAGGCCGGTGCGCTGATGTCATCACTCTAGTAGAAATATATACATTTTTATAAAAACACGGAGCTCAATTTACGAGTGATAACCTACCAAACAGTATGTGACAAACTTTGTGACAACCTACCAAACAATATGTGACAACCTACCAAACACTATGTGACAACCAACCAAACCATATGTGACAACCTAACAAACACTACGTGACAACCTACGAAACACTATGTGACAACCTAACAAACAATATGTGACAACCTACCAAACAATATGTGTCAACCTACCAAACAATATGTGTCAACCTACCAAACAATATGTGACAACCTACCAAACACTATGTGACAACCTACCAAACAATATGTGTCAACCTAAAAAACACAATGCGACAATCTACCAAACACTATGTGGCAACCAGCCCCGTGGGTGAGGGTGGATGTCACACGCTGGAGACCTTTTAGAGTTGAAGAGCAGCAAAAGCGATCGTCTCACCGGTCGACTAAGCCTGAGATGGATCGACGGAGTAGAGAAGGACTTACCCCAGCTGGGAGCTTGCGCATGGAGCCATGGAAATCCATGGATCGATCCGAAGGGGCTTTGGTAAAGCAGGCCAGGGCCCTCTGTTTTGTAGTGCCACTGATGATGATGACTATATCTGCAAATTTTTATCATTTAGCTTGATCCAACTCATAACCATATTAAACCCAAATGAATTAATTACCACAGAGCACAGAGGAAAAATGTTGAAATAAAAAAAATAAATTACTGGAAAGGCTGGAAACCCATTCCGCTCTCCCATTCCCCCATTTCGATGTTGGATTCAATCATGTTTTTTGGGGGGTTTTTTTTTTGTTTTTTTTTACACACGTCCTTACAGAGTAACAGTGAATGTTCAGTAATTATTCCTACGGAAGATCCTTCGGAATACGGCCTTCCTCCATTCTCTTAACATGGCCGAACCCCTAAAGACGCCTCTAAAAAAAAAGTGGAGAGTATGCCGCACATTTTGTAATTTAGGGAGGACTGCGTTCACATTCTGCACGTTCCAGAGGTCTTGTGCCAGGCACTTTGTCCTGCCATCGCATGAGCAAAGGGCGCCTCAGACATCTTAGATGGGAGAGGTTGGGTTTCCGCTATGCAGCTTTATTTTAGGGGACAGACATATAATGTAGAAAACAACATGAGATAGATATGGCTTTTTTCTATGTGAGCATCAATCACGTTTATGATTGTAATGCCTTCCACGGTGTTTAGTTTCTCAGTGTGTGTAGTGCATGCAACATTGTGTAGTTTCTAAGAGTGTGTAGTGCATGCCTGCGGCATTGTGTAGTTTCCAAGAGTGTGTAGTACATGCCTGCAGCGTTGTTTATATTCTAAGAGTATGTAGTGCATGCATGCAACATTGTGTAGTTTCCAAGAGTGTGTAGTACATGCAACATTGTGTAGTTTCTAAGAGTGTGTAGTGCGTGCCTGCGGCATTGTGTAGTTTCCAAGAGTGTGTAGTACATGCCTGCAGCGTTGTTTATATTCTAAGAGTATGTAGTGTATGCATGCAACATTGTGTAGTTTCCAAGAGTGTGTAGTACATGCAACATTATGTAGTTTCTAAGAGTGTGTAGTGCATGCCTGCGGCATTGTGTAGTTTCCAAGAGTGTGTAGTGCATGCCTGAAGCGTTGTTTATATTCTAAGAGTATGTAGTGCATGCATGCAACATTGTGTAGTTTCTAAGAGTGTGTAGTACATGCAACATTGTGTAGTTTCTAAGAGTGTGTAGTGCATGCATGCAACATTGTGTAGTTTCTAAGAGTGTGTAGTGCATGCATGCAACATTGTGTAGTTTCTAAGGGTTTTACTCTTATTTTTTTCAGGCACAGTGTTTCACATTTTTTATTAGATTTAATTTGCGCTATTTTTCAGATTCAATCATTTGATGCAAACTTACACGAAAACGAAAGAATTTTTTTTATTGAGCACTCTCATTCTGGCAATTCTAGACGTACACATAGTTCTTATTTGGATGGCATATTAACAGTGGCGTAGCTAATAATAGTACCGCCCCTTCCGACCACGAATACGAACACCCCCCCCACACACTTTTTTTATAGAAAAATAGAAAAAATGCCCCTTAGGGTGGATGACGCCCTTCTATTGCCACTGCGTATAAATGAGTGAGATTTTTTTATATATTCTTTTAAAGCCAATGTTTTTCCTTTAGAGCAGAATTTTGCTTTCATTTACAAATTCCGAAAATTCCTTAAAAAATTATTTTCAAACCTTTTCAATGTATTTCATTTGAGAAACACTGGTCGCTGATACCACCTTTACCGAGCCATGTGGTTTGTGGGGAACTTCACACCAGCTTCAGATTGTTACAATCGGGGTAGGGAACAAAGACGTATGCTGCAGTTCTCTCGGGAAGTCAGAAACTGTTGGCTGTAAAAAAAAAAAAAAGCAACCGACATCGGTTTCCAACTTGCTGTCAACTTCCGGCCTCTAGCGATGGTAAAATAGGCTTTTTTTATTTTTTGGTTATCTAAGAGAGATGACAAAGAAATATACGTTTCTGTCCGGAAAATCTTATTTCAAAAGTAGTCTCTCTTTAATTACAATTGGCCATAGAAATGTGACTAAAATTGTAATGGCAATTGTACCAAAACTGCAACATTAAAAAAAATATTGACTTTGAAACGTGTTGGGATTTGTTTTAATGCACGCAGCAATCAATTAGTATCTGCAACAATATTTTTTAAATAATTCAAAGTTAATTTTGGTAATCGTGTTTTGTTTCCCTCCTTAAGTTTTAAGTTGACAGTAACAATTCTTGATAAATGCCGTTTGAACATCAATGAGCTGAAAGAATATTATGAAATTCATAATTTTAGAAAAGAAAAAAATACTCTTTTTATTTTTCTAAACTTTGAAAGAGCATAGGGTCTAATCAAATGAATATTCAAGCAAATTTACAAAAAAAAAATTCTCAAAATAAAATATTTGTGAATGAAGAATTTTTTTTATTTGGTTGCAACCGTTAAAATCACATATTTATAGTTATTTCACTTGAATGTTGGTAATTAAACTTTTGGACAAGTTTCTTCCCCAATCAAAGGAATGAGTCCACCAATCTTCAAAATAAAGAGCGTGAAATTGATGAGGCCTAATTCAAACATTATCACACATAATACCAGAAATACAAATCCTTCAAACAACCATTTTCCGAAATTAATATATATATTACTTTAAAGATATATTGTCATTTTTAAATTGTATTTAGAGGTTTTAAAAATAAATTGTGCAACAACCAAATGAGACTTCTTGTACTATTTTGTTATTTTATGTTTAGGCATTTAGAGCACTATTTCTCATATTAATTGCCAGATTGTTTCTATGATATTTTTATTTAATTTATATTTAGGTTTTATTTTATTTAACTAAAAAAAATGTATTGTAATTTTTTATTCCTTATCAAATATACAATTTAGGAATGATTCACGTCTTTAACAGTATTGCTATAATAATTAGATATCTTAATTAATTTTTTCTCATCCCGCTAATTGCTCTTTTATACTATTACTTAAATTGTTAGAATCAGAGTCGTCAAGTGACTTTTGGAAAGGCCCCTTTGCCACTTAGATCTATTAGTTTTTTGGCCCTGCATTTAAAGTTGATAGCTTAATTTTTTCAACATCAAAACTTTGGGCACCTTAAATATCCTGTCGATGCAAAGCGTTGTAGGGTCCGGCTCTGATTTAGACTTCACAATAAATTGTAAGTATGCAAATGTATGCTTTGCTCTTTATAGGTTACCACATCACTATTTTTCAAGTATGCTGTTTATCCACAACTGGTGTATCCACTGAGAAAGGGGTTAGTAGCTTCCCCCGGGGCTCAAAATTATATTCTTATGAATATGTGATCACGAATATCAAAATCTTGAATCTCCCAACCAAGATTAGCAACTCAAATTTACGTTTTTAAATGTATATTATAAGTAGGCCTATCCACAATTTTTTCGGACATAGACAATTTATATGACGGAGTTTTTTTTAAATAAAAATGTCTTTGTTTCTATGTCTTTCTCTCATACTCATTGCGTTTTGCCATTTTAACATATTTTTAATGTTAGTTTATTTTCATCGGTGTTGAACTTCTCGTGATTGCGATCATACAAGTTAAGATAAAGCAAGAAATGATAAATACTGAAATATCCGTTTCGTTTCCTTTCAAAGGATTTGTGTAGAATGTTTCTTTTTTTTTTTCCGAACTTCTTTACGCTGTCTGTAAATGTAAGACCGGTTGGAAACGCTGACCCCAACACCGAAAAAATACAATATTATCTGCAGCCTTTCACTAATTACTACTCTGTGAGGCCCCAAGTGCATTGTTCGTTTTTTCCCATCTAGTAAATTTGGGGACATTTTCAGAGTATAAACAACCGACATGTGTAATTTAAAGCATAGTATTAGCAGTATATCATGAGACTTAAAATTGATCATTATTTGTGACGTATTACCCTCAATTAACCATAGTCCATAGATTTCACAGAGGGTACAGCTTTTAAGTTTCATAAAAAAGTATGTATTAGAGGGCCAAAAAATCTGGCAAATAAATTGATTGTGTGGTGACGACTGACTAACCAGTCGCAGTGATGGATAAAGGAAAGTGAGACAACGTCAACCTCGTAAGTAACAAATATGTTATCTTTTGATAATAAAATATCGATGAAGCCTAACTATGTATGCTATTAATGTTAATTTAGACATTTATTGAAATAAGATCTGTAGCAAAGGTCAACTCCAACTTTGTCTTCGATTATAAAATTATTCGTCCAGCAGGAGTACCGTACTCGCACAGTCAATAATGCATTGTTGTCAATAATATATAAATAATATAAAATTAAGAGCGATAGTCCTATATATACTGCAATAGGTTTATAATTTGGCCTTGAAAAAGTCAGTGATATTAATATTCAGTAGTAGCACTGGGATTCAACCTGTTCGGACCATGTCAACCAGCCGGTTCGCAAGGTGCGGAACCAAATAATAGCTGTGCTACTACTACTGTACTATCTATAATCTATAGCAGGGGTCGGGAACCTTTTCGTCTGAGAGAGCCATGGACACCACATATTTTGAAAAGTAATTCTGTGAGAGCCATACATTCTGTTTAAAGGAAGTGGATGCGTACACCGAGGCGGTGTACCTAGCGAAACCATCCGCTTTGGCCTGCGTAAACCGCGGTGTACCTAGTGAAATAGTGGGCTTTGGCCTGGTACACCACTGCAAAAATGTACCATTGGCCTGGTTTTAAGCTATGCCTGTAAGAGAAGATCTTGTGTGGTCAAGTGGTTGAGTGCACGCCTGGCGATATTTTAGTTTTAGATCAATTCCAAGTAGGGGATCAAGTTTTGATTTTCTTCCCATTTTTATTTATATTTAAATTATCATGTTCATTTGCAACAGTAGTTTCATCAGCAGTTTTTTAAATATTTTGTTGCAATTTAAATATATGTTATATTCAGTATTCAGATTATTAAGTGTTTCAACAAGTTGTGCCGGCCTTTGACTTTAAAAATATGGGTAATATTAGTAACGAAGTGTCTACACGTCCGGTGCCGGACAAATAGTGCGCATGATATACGTCCGGCGGGCATGTCACGTGACTGCCGGACGACTAGTAGTTTTTATTATTCCGAACGAAGTGTCATTTTAGAAGGTCTTGTGTGGTAGAGTGGTCGCTTGACGATATTATATTTGTGGATCGATGCCCAGTATGGGATCGTGTTTTTTTAATTTAAATTATCATGTTCATCAGCAACAGCAGTTTTATGAGAGCTTTTAAAATATTTTTAGCAATTTAAACAAATTAAAATGAAATCTTTTACTGTTATTGGTTGCCTACTCCATACTGAATACTGGCCCCTAATTTATTTTATGGATTACTGGTACACAAACTGAAATAACGAACTAAACAAAAATGTTTACAAGCCACTTTCACTTCAGTTTTTTTCTATTATTTGCATACAAGATACTCAGTACATTACTTGGTAGAGAAATAGATTTTAAAATTAACCATAGTTTTGAACAATTCGCGGTCACGGGACAAGGACAAAATATCTCTCGCCACTTTGTTTCGGCGGTCTAGTGACTTGGTCGCCGGACAAATAGTGCTGGAGATATACGTCCGGCGCGCCGGACGTGTAGACACTGCCTATTAGTAATAAGACATAAGAAAACGAACTGAAAAGTTCTGAAAGCGCATGTATAGTGTATGTAACATGTATAAGAGAAACATTTTGAATACTAAGTGATATTTTATTGCATTTCATCATTCTTCGTGTAGTTGAATATTTACATTTTTCTTTTACGAACACCCAAAGAAAATACTAGTATATCAATAATATCATATGAATATTAATGTGCATGGTCAAATTTCAACCATCTTGCTTTCACTATGCATTGGCAAAATGTGCACACAATATCAACGGTTCATTCACAACCCTCAGGCTCACAGCAAATCTTTTGAAAAAAAAAAAGAAAGATTTTAGTAACTTAAAGCGCGGTAGCATACTGTATAGCAAAGTCATAAGTCTGCGTTTACCCTGTTCATGACAGAATTTGTTTCCAGATTGGCATGGCATGTGCTATTCTCAGGGTAAAACACGATGTTTTCTCAAGGACATGCGCATGAGACAGGATTTGCTCTATTTCAAAGTTTTTTATTGTTTTTTTTTTTTTGTTAAGAAATTAATCATTTTCGGGGGGGGGGGGGGTGTTCCAAAAAGGACGCCCCAACAACAAATTTCCTAATCATTTTCGGGGGGGGGGGGGTTGTCCACAAAGGACGTCCGCACAACAAACTTACCCGGAAGGGGGGGGGGGGTGCTGATGGCCGCCTACATTTTTTACTTAGGTGTAATGCCAATGTAAAACTAATTCAGTGATATTTAATTATTGTTAAAAGACTTTTAAAAATCACTGCATTGTTTCGTATTGATCATCATACTGTCTGTTGTTTTGTGTTGACAATCGCTTGATATGACAATGCCTTGGACAACTTGAACTTCACGACTTCATGATCAATGTATGTGATTCTCTTCCCTTAACTGCCATATTGTATTTTGATACACTGGCTTCCCATTCATTTTTTACACCATGCCTCGAGGATCAAATGCAATTTTATAATTATAATCCCCCCCCCCCCCAAAAAAAAAAAAAAAATTGGGGGGGGGAATAATTTTAAATTAGCTCCCCTTAGCTATACCTATTAAGATTCACAATCGTAGGATAAAACTTACTCCAATTAATAAATATATTTGTATTGCATTATATTGGGGGAAATAAAGTAACATGGTTAACTTCAAAAATAAATCATGGTTTAACATTACACCCCCAGCCCCCTCCCTTCCAATAAA
The DNA here is from genome assembly GCA_964033795.1 of Lymnaea stagnalis. Classification (NCBI taxonomy): domain Eukaryota; kingdom Metazoa; phylum Mollusca; class Gastropoda; family Lymnaeidae; genus Lymnaea; species Lymnaea stagnalis. The sequence goes on along the minus strand of CAXITT010000212.1, from coordinate 741,007 downwards.
TAATAAGAAATGCTCTACAAGTACTTTGCCACATAAGTATAAGCGTAGAACTTACACAATATTATCCTCCCAAGGTACTAAACGATTTTTAAATAAATAGTTTTCAGTTTTAACAAGAGTACAACATTAAATCTACAAATACAGGTTAGGCCAAGAAGTTAAAGAATCGAAAAGACCATGGTTTTGCTACTTTAAATCGCTGCGGTGTACGCAGGCCACAGACAATGATTTAGCTAGGTACACCACCACGGTGTACGCAGGCAAAAGTCAATAGTTTCGCTAGGTACACCGCCGCGGTGTACGTAGCTAAATCATTGTCTGTGGCCTACGTACACAGCAGCGATTTAAAGTAGCAAAATTCAAGTAAAATCTGTGCATTTTGTGTAATTTCAACACTAAAAATGCAATAATTATGTCCTGAATTCTTTTTAATAACATTGTTATGCAGTTGCTAATCAATAATGAGTATATCTTACCATTAATGCAACTTTTTTTTTTATAATCAAACATTTGTCTGCGAGCCAGATGCAGCCATCAATAGAGTCACATCTGGCTCGCGAGCCATAGGTTCCCGACCCCTGATCTATAACTATAGTATAGATATACTATAGTGTAGTTATAGATAGAAGTAGAAGGTATTTTAAAAAGGATTTTTTGTGTTGTTGTTTTCATGGCTCATTGAAAGGAATATTTATGAATAATTATGTTTAAAATTATTAACACAACATAGCATTTACTGGTATTCTGCAGCAGGTTGCACAACTCAAAATGTAAGGCGGGCCTGTAATTGTAATAATGAATGATTTAATGAAAAACGTGTGAGGGCCGAAAGAAAATAGGACAGTGGGGGGAAAGCTGTTAAGAGAATAATAAAAAAGAAAATTCGGTTACTTTGCCCACAAAGTGGGTGCTGGAGGGGTGGTTTGTTGTGCAGGCCTGCTCTACAGTCTTTATCTAATGTCACAGTAAAATTGTTTAACAGGATTTTTAAATTTAAGATATTCTTTTGAAACTTGAGTGAGACGAAACTCCTTGATCCATGGGAAAAAAAGTATTGAATAAGCTTTACAGTAATCTGTGCTATTTCATGCCAAAAAAAAGTTTATAAATATCGGGGCATCCCAATCCAGAAATGATGGGAAGGTTTAGTGCAGTGACTTAAATTTAAATTATTTAAATGGATAACTAGGATTTCAGGTTTAACATGTAAGTTATTTTAGTACTATGACCATGTATTAAATATTTAGCTCAATAATTTTTTTTTAAATTCTAATCACAAAATATTTTGTTCAGGTGATAGTGTGTTGTGGTCAGCAGTCAGCAGTAGCAGTAAAGCTGACCATTGAATCAAGTAAGGAAGCTTGTCCATTCCACACACAGCACATTCAATGCTGTAGCTGTCTTCTTCAGCCATGGCTTTACCTGCTGACTATCACAGAACTGATGGTTGGTTTGACTGGGCTTATAAGGGTGTAGACCATTCCTTTCCTGGAAATGGTGGGCTTGAATGCAGAGATTTCCTAAGCATCTCTCAACGTTGCTGGGAGAGTTTGGGAGCCTCTGTGGTTGCACTCCTCGCTTTGATAGTAGCATATCCAAGGTTGCAGCTGCCTCGACCATGTTCGTGTGCATATCGTCGTAAACCGGAGCCCCTAGGAAAGAGGCTTCTCCTACTCCTGATGTGTTTGACGTTTGGGATTGAACTTGGGTTCAAGTTGGCCACTCGTCAGATGATCTGGATTGGAAATCCTTGTCACCTGGCAACCATGATGCAGGTTTGTTATTTTCTGTTATTTACTTCTGTCTTATAATACATTACAGATGGAAGTGTTTTTTTTTTATTGTTTAAAGAAGTTAAATTTCATTTCGTGAGGGGAAAATTGCTTTAAAAGCTTGTGACATATTTCTTTGCAGTCGATCGAGATCCAAAATTTTTTGAGCAAGCGTTTTATTAGTGAGGTGTTGTTTTTTTTAATGCTAACCCAACTTTTCTGCTTTCACCTTTCTACTCAAGTCTTAATTAAACATATACATATTTTCAAAACTTAACTTGAATCATGATCTATCTTTTTTAAATTTTAGTGTTCTTAAACATACCTTGTGTACCAAAGAAAAAATTTTTCAAGATATTGCGAGTCAACAACATTGAATTTTAAAATACTAATGTACTATGCTCAACTTAATGTCAGAAATAAAATGTTCAGATAATCAGAGGATAAAAATAATATTTGTGGCCATCCTTCACGCTGAGTCCCCTGTGCCTTTACACACTAATTACTTAGTGTAACTATTTCATATTATTAAGAGTACTGTAAGCATCTGGTTTGTTGTTATGCCAATATATTTATATTACAAATTAAATTCATGGCTCAAAGGAACAGATTAGACTTTGTCAACCGGTTGTCCCCATTTTTCACTGCTTTAGCCTTTTGGGCCTCATCCAGTTTAACAAGGGGTATAAAGCTTGTAGCACTTTTTACAATGTTAATGATAGATTGTTGTGGAGTGGTCACATGTCCTTCAGCTTTAGGGTCCTGCTAATAAGGGGTATATAGTTTGTAACACTTTTTACAATGTTAATGCTATATCAGGGGTTTGGAACCTATGGCTCATGTGGCTCTATTGATGGCTACATCTGGCTCGCAGACAAATGTTCGATTATAAAAAAAAAGTGGCATTAATGGTGAGAAATACTCATTATTGATTAGAAACAGCTTAACAATGTTATTAAAAAGAATTCAGAGACTTAATTATTGCATTTTTAGTGTTGAAATTACACAAAAATGCACACATATTACTTGAATTTTTACTTTTAAACACAATGTATGGCTCTCAGAGATTTACTTTTCAAAATATGTGCTGTCCATGGCTCTCTCAGACAAAAAGGTTCCCGACCCCTGTGCTAGATTGTTGTGGAGTGGTCAAATGTCCTTCAGCTTTAGGGTCCCGCTCATCCATAAATCTCACTCCTCTCTCAAACCATCTTCCAACAAAGCCATCACACGGTCTGCTTGTAAACAGTGCACTCAGCTCATGCTCACTTGCTTAAAATTGTGTCTTTCAAACAAAAAGAAGGATCAAGACTTTCATGTGATTGTATTTTTGCTAGTTGGGGCAAAGAAAACACTTTACTCTTGTAAAATACAGGAAGAGGTGCATAATCTAATAATGCTTAGTTGTACGACTCTATATAGAGTGGGTAAAGGGGGTACTTATGCTGTTTTATTGGAGTATTGGCTGTTAGTGGTGCCATATTAGTAAGGTATTTACATGTACTGACACCATTCTAATTTTAATTTTTTTTGTTCACTTGGTGCGCATTATGGGGGACATATTGTTTGGTGTGCTCTATAAAGGTTTTTTAGCAATCTTATGCACAAAAGAATTTTTGTTATGTAGATGGAGAGAGGGTTGGTGAGGGCTGAAACACATTTATTTACTTTCCAGGACTGTAATGAACATTTCCTTATTTCTTTTATTGAAGAACTGCCCTCCTTTGTTTATAAACACTTGGCCCCAGATGGATGAACAGGGGCAAAGAAATGAGTATTCCTGGTGTGTCATATAGGAATGCTAATGTTTTGAGGATTGGTAGCCATTAGGCACTTTCTCCTAGTTTGCATTTAACATAAAGATCTATAATACATAACCTTTTACGCAGTATCATGTGGCAAATGGAATATTTTTATCATAATATTATCACATATTTTGGTAATTTAAAAAAAAAATTGAAATCCCATGACTTAATGAGTCCCTTCGAGTCTTAAATGTAAACATTGTGGCTAATTCAGGAAGATGTCATTCCCTTCCTCTGTCATTTTAAACCAAATACTGAGAAACAGATGTATATCTGTATTTTTTTAAAAATGCCACGTTACTTGAAAACATGTGCAATGTAATCAAAGTAAATTTCTGTTAATTTATATCTATAAAAGCATCTTATATTATCATATTCTTGAAAGAGTGAGGTTAGTAACACATCTACATTTGACATAAAGACTGAACTACCTCTTACGGGAAAAGTAGAAAAGTTAGATATCTCAGATGACACCGACTAGCCAGAGATGAGGATGTTTAGACAGCCCACAGGACAGCACTGACCTGGCTATCACTTTTATCATTGCCTCTCACACCAACTAGCCAGAGATGAGCATGTTTAGACAGCCCACATGACAGCACTGACCCGGCTATCACTTTTATCATTGCCTCTCATTTTTCCCTGTAGCAACTGTCAGTAATTTCAGCAGGAACCTTTGCTCAATTTTCTTTTTAATCTTTTATTTTCTGAGCAATGTTCATGTTCCACTACTATGAATAGTTTGACCTATATAATAAATATTAACTAATGCAAGATTACAAGAACATGTCTTGACACTTCAGCAGGCAACTCCAATGAATGAATGAATGAATAAAGAAGTTGATATGTACAGGGGCTTAATTCCATAGTTATGAATAAATAATGGTATCGCATGACTTGATAACTCTTGGATGGGAAATGTTTCTTTATTGTTGGCGTGCTATCATTGTAAGAACATATATTTAAATGAAAGCCCACTACCTTTTAACAACATTTGGGGGGGGGGGGGGGGGGGTTAAAAAAGAAAGCCCCCCACCCCCCCCCCTGGTTTTTTTTTATTAAAGGATTTTTTTATCAAAGCTAGTTGACACTTGACATGATATTGAAAGGTCATGGTCACCTAATCTCTTGGTGTCCCAGTGATAACATTAAGGCACTCTGTTTTGTAACAGTACAAAAAGGTTTTCTTAATAGCTGAGAAAGCCACATTTTTCTTGTTTCTTACTTCTTCAGCCATTAGGTGGTCTCCTTGTTGTGTGTTAATCCTGTACTTTTCTGGATATTTGAAAACATTAAAGAGTGCCCATGTAAAAATAATAGTAGATTAAACAAAAGCTACTTCAGCATCAGTTTATTGAACTTGACCGATTCAGCTGCTGGGGAGTTGTCTGAATCAGACTACCCCAAGCCACTTTCCATGCTGCACCTACACTCATCAGTGGCACCCCAAAGGAGGGAAAGCATGATGCCAAATTTCAAAGAAACATGTCAAGGTGTGCTCCTGTTGCTTTTATGTTCTGGTATTGCTGGCGTTTGATCTCCAGCCTGTAGAACGTATGTTCATGTCTTGTGTCCACCCACTCCCAATTATGTCGCCTCAAGTATTTGATGGATGCATCATAATATAGTGGGCGCTGTTAGTTGTGATGTGCTGAAGAGCTATTTTCTTATTGCATTTATTAGTTACATAGTTCCCAACTGGGCACTGCACTATGCGCAGTTATCTCTACAGACTCGACAACAGAAGGGAACCTTTGTGCCGACAATGCGGACTCGAAGAGGAGACAGTAGCCCACTTGGTTGTCACGTGTCCGAATAGTGGGACGGGGGCCGACGGTAGGAATCCGGAGGCCTGCCTAAATGATCTCCTTTACGGGAGCGCCCAGCAGATGAGGCGCGCCGTGGAAATCGTGTTCAGGGTCCTAAGAGATTGAATCTCGACCCCTTTTGAGTATTGATCTTTATTAGTTACATAGTTCCCAAAAGTTTGACTTCCACACCTTGGTGATTGCACAAGTGTTGAATCTTTGCCTGCTGCCACACATGTTGTGCAAGTGTTGAATGTGGGCCTTCTGCACACATGTTGTATGAGTGTTGAATGTGGGCCTTCTGCCCCACATGTTGTATGAGTGTTGAATGTGGGCCTTCTGCCCCACATGTTGTACAAGTCTGATTTACCAAAACCTTAAACCACTTCCCAAACACCAAGTACACATACGTTTAATTTTCTTGAGTGGCCTGCCCACCAGATGTCTGGTTGATGGCTTGTTCTAATAGATTTATTTAACTATGATTATGATTTAGGCCTCTTAACAAAGCCATAAACCTTTTGCACCTTAAGCCTATATATATATTTGTACAACCTTATATTTATACAAATAGAAGATCATATGAGCATCTGGGAATCATAGAAAATGCAGGAATGAATTGAAAATCGTTGCTACATTTTCAAATTGTTTGATCAATAATTTAAAAGTTAATACATACTAAACATGATCTTTCTATGTATCAGTGATCAATAGATTTAGTGAAATCTTAGTGATTTAGATGAAATTAAAAAGGATAATTTGAAATGAATAAGTTATGATGATTTCAGTAAGAAGTGTTGCAACAAATATGATTAATCTGATGGGATGTGATCAAAAGAACAGAATATCTTTAACTATTTTTGTACTGAATTAATGGAAGTTAATTTGTTCCTTCAAGAACAGCCCCCACTGGCTCAGTGTACTCCAGCTGCCTCATGCCTACTCATTTCTAACATACTCTCAATTATACTCAACAAAATTAGACACCTTTATCTCCACAATAGTACTATCTATCTCTGTCACATTTCTTTATCTTATCACACCAGTAAGGAGTTTCTCCCTTAAACATTTTCATTGGTTATTGTTTCTCCACCTGGGTCCAAGAAGTTTCCTGTAAACCTCAGGTATCTGTGTGAAGCAGTCCTCTCATAAATCAAGTCAGTTCGTCTGAAAAATGAATACCTCTTTTTTTTTCTTTTTTTTTTTTTGTAATATGAAATACAAAATCATTTGGTTTTATTTATTTAAAATGTATGGCTATGTTTTAAATGTCAAATTGTATGGCAGAGGGTCACAGAGAAGTATGGTTGGCTTCAGGGCTCCTTGATCATGTCAATTCAAGAGTTACTTACCAACTACTTAAGGTGTTAAAAGCACATTTTGAGAAGCACTGCTGACAAGCATGATCAACCTGTGAGTGAGAGCTTGTAAGTTTGTATATTAACATCCAAGTGTTAGTTATCTTATTCTTGCCCTCCTGTTATAATCATATGATCAATTAATGGTAACTTTTTTTTTACCTTGATGCATTTCATTCATGAAATGAAAGACACTTCACTTGAGTCCACACGTCGTCACAGCACCGTCACAGCACCGTCACAGCACCGTCACAGCACCGTCACAGCACCGTCACAGCAGCGTCACAGCAGCGTCACAGCACCGTCACAGCACCGTCACAGCAGCGTCACAGCAGCGTCACAGCACCGTCACAGCAGCGTCACAGCAGCGTCACAGCAGCGTCACAGCAGCGTCACAGCAGCGTCACAGCATCGTCTCAGCATCGTCACAGCACCGTCACAGCACCGTCACAGCACCGTCACAGCACCGTCACAGCAGCGTCACAGCAGCGTCACAGCAGCGTCACAGCAGCGTCACAGCAGCGTCACAGCAGCGTCACAGCAGCGTCACAGCAGCGTCACAGCAGCGTCACAGCAGCGTCACAGCAGCATGTGTTCACCCAAAGGCTAACTAAGAAATTGAATACATTTGAAGTTTGCTCAGAAAGTGTAGCTACTGCCTTTCAACAAATAGAGTCATTACTGCTCTCTCCATGTCTAAGTTTGTTGTCATCCGCAGTGTATCTGTTGTGTGCCATGTATCTGTCACTGTCTTCAGTGTGTCCTATTTATATGAGTATGCAGTTTCTTCGGCATGCATAAGTCATAAATAATATAGGACACTTAAATCACAGCTTGAGAATGAAATGTTGATGTAAGTCTATAGCTGGATGTAAAATGTGTTTTTTGTCTTAAGAGGAATGACATAATATTGATTTCCATACCAGCTGTGGGTTGTCTTTCTATACAACTTGTGGGTATCATTTCTATGCAAGCTGTGGGTTGTCTTTCTATACAACTTGTGGGTATCATTTCTATTCAAGCTGTGGGTTGTCTTTCTATACAACTTGTGGGTATCATTTCTATGCAAGCTGTGGGTTGTCTTTCTATACAACTTGTGGGTATCATTTCTATGCAAGCTGTGGGTTGTCTTTCTATACAACTTGTGGGTATCATTTCTATGCAAGCTGTGGGTTGTCTTTCTATACAACTTGTGGGTATCATTTCTATGCAAGCTGTGGGTTGTCTTTCTATACAACTTGTGGGTATTAATTCAATGCAACCTGTGGGTTGTCTTTCTATACAAGCTTTTGGTTGTCTTTCTATATAACGTGTGGGTTGTCTTTCCATACAAGCTATGGGTTATTTATAATTAACTGAATAGTATGGGTTAAGATATGTATATTCAGTTAATTGTATGTGCTACAATATGTAATGAGCCAATTAAGCGGGAAATTGCAGGATGCATTATTACTATTACACATTGATCTTTGAGGCTTTTTTTTGTTAATGGATTCTGTCTCAATGATTGGTGAGATGAGTGAGTTAAATCACTGTGTATTAGATTTTTAGGATGATAAAGATTGGTACCTCACCTATTTCACCAATCAGCAGCTATATAACTCACCAAAAGACAAATAGCCATAGTGGACCAGGTCTCTCGTTTGTGCCCATTTGATACAGCCAGTTTAGTCTTTTAGAATTGAGTCTATTCCAGTTTATTCTGTTAATTTGAGTCTATTAAAAAAAAATTCTATTACAATTTTGTGTCAAATCTTGAGTTGTTTTATTGACTTATTTTTTTTTCCCTTGCTGTTCTCCTCAGATATTTATTCTAGCAGCCCCTCCAAGCCGGATTGTGACGGCAGCTTTCAGATTGCACATGCATATGCTGACAGGTGCTCCAATAGCCATCCTCTTCCCAGTCATCAACACCAGATTGGTCAGTGCTCAATGCTATTGATCTTCTTATTGAAATTTTTCTTACCACAATGTTCCCAGCGCCCTTGTACCCTATGATCAGAACCTTTAAAGAGTACCAAACACATCTCTGCATCGGCAAATGCAATGAGCTGTAATCATAACATTTTTTGGTAAAATTTCATTTCGAATTGTACTTTGTGGAAGGATGTGAGATTTATTGAAAATAACATAATCCAATGCTCAAAGTGGAACCTAAAGGACAATTAATAAAACATGACATTCACATAATTGTTACAAAACATTACATTCACATATTTGTTACAAAACATGACATTCACATATTTGTTACAAGGTTAATTTCAAGTTGTTTTTTTCCAATTTACTTCCTCTTTCACTATCAAAGCAATTTTTTGTAATGGTTCAGGACTGTTCAAAGGGACACATTGCAGCACTTGTTTCTTGAACCCAAATGTTTTAGGTAAAAATTATGTTACAGTTCTCTAATTACATGTGTAGAATTACAATCAACATGTTACAGTATTTCATGATATTAAACCATTGGGAGGAGTTTTTCCTCAAGCAAGAGGATAAAGTTAGCTAGTAATAAAGAGAAGCCCTAGCGTGTTTCTTTCTTGCTGGTGTATCAGTGACTGTTAATATGTTCCAGCTGCCATTTGAGACAGGAGTGTATTTCCTCCAGCACTTTCTGATGCTGATTATTCCCTTCTACCTGATGAAAACAGGGGGTAAGTCATAGAGTTACCCCGTCGTGCCCAAAATAAGATTAACATTATCTAAGTGTGTAGGATGAGTGCATTACGTACACCTTCAGTGTTTATATCAGGCGGCTATGAAAAATGAAAACGCCCACTAACCAGCCACACTAATGCATATATAGTAGCTCCGCTGCATGTTAGACTTTTGTTATGTTTATATGTTATGGGGCAATGGTTCTCAACCTGTGGGTCATGACACCCTCGAGGGGTCTGGGACAAATTTTCTGGGGGGGTTGACTGAGGTTTTCAGAAATTTAAAGAGGGGGTGGTATATTTAGATGTGCATTTTTCTTGATTTTGATTTTAAAATTTAAATATGATTTACTGGAATTGCACTAGTTTCTTATTGTTAGTATGTTATGACTACAGCTACATAATATATTTTTAATACTACGATCTATTTGTTAGATATCAAATAATTTCAATTTTAACATTTAATTTAAAATAGATATTCTTTTGCATTTTTTTAACACCGCACTCGGATCCACTATGTATTGTCTCAAAAATGCTTGACCATTTGTGAAGAAACTGCACTTGGCTCAGCGCTAGTGTGCAAGATGAGATGAGAATTACCTAAGTGTGTAAGATGAGTGCATTACACATGTATCGAAGTGCTGTCTCAAATTATTGCAGTTCCAACTCCTTGTGAAAAATATTTTTATAACATTTTTGGAAATTAGGACTTTGATTTAATTCTTCAAATTTGTTTAACTCCTTTTTTTTTCAGATTAAGATTCTGTTATTGATCCAAATAAATGGAAATGATTTTTTATTACATCTTACATATTCAATTTCAGAACATAAATAAATAAATATACTTAGCTAGACATTTTACACCTAGAGCAATTTGCACAATCTTCTCAAGATATTTCTCTAGTGTAAAAATCAGCCATCACATAGCATAAAACTTCACTCCTTTAGTGACAGTAATGACTTAATAAGTGATCATTTATGGGGGCTGATGCACACTGTTGTATAAGTGACATACTTTTCACAAAATTTTATAAATGAAGTGTGTGGGAACTGTTGTGTGCTGAGCTCTCTTCATCAATGAAAATGGGTCAATACTAGGTGACCATTGCTCTAAATTTTCTGTTCCAGATCCGTTTATACCAGAAAGACTTGGAGACTTCAGCTGGTCCATGATATCCTTTGGCTTCCTATTCATCTATCATTTCCTACCCCTTCAACTTGTGGCTTATGTAAGTAACTAAACATGACCTTTCATAGAATTGTAATACTCGTTTGTAAATTATTCATGACTTATTTACCGTCACAGATGGTGGTGAACTGAAAATAGCTTAGAGAAGAAAGCCTGTTTGAAATTCATTTTTATGAAATCTTATGATTTCTTCTTCTTTTTTTTTTCTGATCACAGTTGAGAATAAGTTAATATGCCTTACAATCAGTCTCTGAAATCTAAATTTTGGAACTTCACATTCAACTGACTGTTTAAAAAAAAAAAAAAAATTTAATATTTTTTTTTTTTTTTTTTTTTTATGATCACAGTTGAGAATAAGTTAATATGCCTTACAATCAGTCTCTGAAATCTAAATTTTGGAACTTCACATTCAACTGACTGTTTAAAAAAAAAAAAAAAAGTTAACATTTATGTGCTTTCGTCAGGCTTGTATGTAAAATTAAAGTTTACATCTTCCAATTGAAAATTGGGCCTCAAAATACAAACCTATAGTAGAAACAGACCTAAGGTTCTCACAAAAACAGACTTAAGGGTGTCTAAATCATTTTATTTTTCATTGTAAAATAGCACAGACACTTTTTGTTAATGAATTTTTACATCATGAAGCTTGTTTGCATTTTCCAACTAATTTTAGCCTAGATATTGAAATAATAAATTTTCATTATTTAGACTTGCCTTAATTTTTTTTTGGAAAATTTTTTTGGACATCTAGTTTGAGTAGTTTCATACATTAAATTAAAATGTAATAAATTTCCATACATTTCACTGATGCACTTGAGTTGAACTTATTCTCTTGATTCATAGTCTTTAGCCGATCAAAAATGTGTAAGTAGGATTTATATTTCCTGGTGTTTCAACACTGCTAAATGTATAAATTCTCTTTAACACCAGGCCTCACAAGTCAACTTGAATAACATGCTCTGCCCGGCTGTTTCCGATCCCTTCCATGGCAAATTTTATCGTCTGTTTGCCATATGCCACCAGTTTATCCTTATTCCAACCCTGGGCAAACTATTTGTGGTGCTGGCCAGGTCGTTCAACATTTTGCCTTACGATAACCCGCCCGATGCATCCAACATGGCCGATGTTCTCTGCTACGAGTCCAGGTACTGCGGCTACAACATGTGCTGCTCGTCCAGCGCCAGCCAAGCGGAGACGTGTCCAGACACGGGAGACAGCACAGAAAATGATAGTGGAATCACTGGCACCCTCAGCAGAAGCAACCCCCTTGGGCAGTTTGCGGGCTGCAGCTGTCTCTTCTGTAGCAGCCAGGCCGGGTGCTGTCGTGGTAAGGTGGACAACGCAGCCTACGATTACAGTAACAGTTGCGAAGGCAGAGGAGAGGGCCCCATGCCTTCAGTGATGCACATTGTCAACGGTAGGATTGTAGAAGGAAAGGTCAACAACGAGGACCCTGTGGTTGTAAAACGTGGAGTGGCAGCGGAGGTGAAAGTCAGCAATCACCCATCAGAAGCAAATCAGGATGAAGATGAGCAAGACAAAACACCCCCAGTATCAGACCTCAGTAAAAAGCGAAATGGGCACACAAAATCACATTGAGACTTTGAAGATTTCAGGGAATATTCTCGAAATGTTTCTACTAAATTTAATCTTTAACATATTTTTAAAAGGTAAACAAAAAAAATTATCCAGAATTTTCTTGCATCAAAGTCATAAAGTAATTTTAACTTATTCCAATTTTATGCAATTTATCTGTGGATTTTTATTTAGCATTTTTACATTGAAAAGATTTTATATTGGTATGAAATTTTTAGACTCCATGAATTAAAAGAAAACATTCCTGTGGTGCAATATCTGTATGCTGAGCAAATGTTGAGTAATTCTGAGGAGGAATATTTTCAGTCTCACAAAAACTGAGTCACTATATAAATTGTCTTAATTTAGTGCAGCCTCCCCATCTCATGCACTGGAAATCATCAGAGTAGTCAGTTGCCACATAGATGTAGGTCACAAACATGTTTGAAAAGACAGATATCCTTTCAGTAAAATATTTACATGTTATTTCATAAGTCCTTTGTGAATAAATGGTTTGATATATTTATTAACAGGGCAGGTAATAGTCCTGGTATGACCCGTAGCTCAAGCTTAGGAATTCTGTCATTTTGTTAACAAAAAAAAATGTGTATATTATTATTATTATTATTGCTGCATTCCTATAATTTTTGCATCAATGAAAATCTTGCTGCCCTAAAGAGTTAAGCTTGTGTACATCCATTCCAGTTGAAGTTGATTGGTTATTTTCTCAGTGTGGTGCACAAGTAGTGAATGGGCATGAATGACTAACAAGTTGCTACATCTAATTTCTAGATCTAATTTTTGTTTATTCCACCTACTTCTTCTTTTTTTTTTAACTATTACATTTCTTTATCTACAGAATTTCTAAAATTTCCTTATTAGCACTGCACCGAAATCTAAAGGTTATATTTCTATAACTCCCTCTCCACATTTCCTAAATTGAAAATTCACTAAAGAGCAATTTTCTCTATTCATTCTCATAGAATTCAAAATATTTCAGATCAGTATGAACTTTACTAGGCATTGAGTTAGTTTTGCTTTGCTAGAAACATACTAATCCTAATTGAGACAGATACAGTTACTTGTTTGTTGATGGAGAATAAGAATTATTCTGTGTCATGTGTGTGCATCAAAGGATGTGTGTACAGTTGATCTTGTAACAAGGTCACAGTCACTGATGTAGAACAATGCTGACTTACATTACTGGGAAACTTGAACAGTACTCCGTAAACTTGACAGTTGAGCTTGATCTACCCATCACAGTAGTCTGTATACATGACAGTTGACCTCTTCACATTATCCTCTCTCTTCCAACACTTGTTTGGAACCTGGCTGTGTCAAGTTCTGCTGTGCTTGTATGTGTTCAGTAGTGCAGTCAACATGGCAATTATAATGAAATCCTTGCCTTATCTTAGTTTGATGGATGGGGGAATAATTTGCATTTATTCATTTACTAAAACCAGTAACATTAAAAACAAAACATATGAAATTCTCAGATTTATTTATTGTAGATATGATTGTTCTCCTCATGGAGTTGCTGAACTGATCTTTTATTAAAATAAATATTGAAAGTTTAGTCATAGTTAATATTAAATTGACAGTGCTAGAAATCTGCATAAGTTCTGAAACTGTCCTTAGTTTATGCTGCATTTATTTTAACACTGAACTCAACCCTAATTTAAGCTACCTAGGCAGTAATATTCCTGGGTAATAACTATTGTAATATTATGAGGCAATGACTACTTTTAGTTACACCTATTGGTTATTTATTGATTTTACCAGCCACATTTATATTGGTTGTTATGACAGTATTAGACCACTTTGTGTTGCATGCATTCAGACCAATGGATGCTGGAGATGCGCTCTCATGTGTTGCACTAGAGAAATAGTAACACATTTAGAAAGCAGATGATTTGATTGTCTAGATTCAAGCCATTATACTTAAATTCAAGATTTGTTCCCGTCCTAAGCATGCAGAGTATTATTTATACCAGTAAACATTGTTTAACTAGTCAGGGGATCGTTATAAAAATACAAAAGTTTTGTTATTAGTTTGAAATACATTAAGTCACCTAAGTATATAGAAGTTGCATTTTCAATATCATAGTGGAATGACAACTTCCTAACTCTTAAGTTATCAACTTATCTACTAAATTAATTCCTTACTGTTGCATTTCTTTGATTAAATCGTGCAATATATCTAAAATATTGTTCCACAAAAGACATTTCAGATAGGTTTTTATTGTTGGTTACCAGCAACGTTGTCATGAGTTGTTTGCTGCATTCAAAATGTTCATATTTGGAGAGTGACGTTCAATGAACAGGAGTTTTCTCACTGTAATTTTTTTTTGCTGTAATATTGCTAATTTAAACTAAAATTTTCTTTCCATTATTAAGAAACAGTGAATAAAGATATTTTTTTTTAAGCAGAGTAAGACTGTGTTTTTCATATTGAATCAGTTCTGAGTTATTTTGAATTGAGTTTTCCTTTTGAGTGTCGATCTTCATTGACAATTTTAAAGAATGTTTCTTCATAGTTTTTTTTTTTCCCCACTGAGATTGATTGCTTTTAAAGTTGTTCAATCACTTAAAAGATATTTATTGAGTTGGAATGTAATGATAAAGTCCTAAGATTTCTTAACACAAATTGTATCAGCCACCCCTCGGCCTGGTTTAGTTGTACCATTATCATATCACCATGACAAACCAATGTCATAAATCCACTGAGATTGTCATCCTTTAACTTTAAACCAAGCACAAACAGAAATTGAAAACTATAGATTCCATACCTGCAAAAAACCCATTTGTTGATCAATAACTGAAGTTTTTCCTGTTGTAATGATTGTTTATTTCAATTGTAGGGCTAGTCTTAATTTATTTACATGTATCATCATGGAAGCTGCATTGTTGACATATTGCTATATGTATTATGGAAGCTGCAAGATTGTTGACATAGTTATATGTATCATCATGGAAGCTGCATGTTTGTTGAAATGAAAGCACAGTAGTATTGAGTGACCCAAATGTTATATGTATCAAAATAACAACTGAAATGTTAATGGAATATTGTGTGATATTATATATATTTATGATATTTAATTTTAAAAACTGTCCAAGAAGCTTGTGGTGGTCTAAGAAACTGCATAGAATGACCTCTGGGAGCCACAGTTTACGCCTGCTGCATCCCAGGAGGTGCAACTGGTGGGGAAAAATATTGACAATTTTTCCCCTAAACATTAAAAAAGCTTCGAAATATGACCCCTGTTGTTGTGACGGGCAGAATATGACCTAACACTTTACAAGTATTTTGATTAGTCAAGTTTTTTCAAACATCCTGATGTTTAATAAAATTCTGTTAAATGCCTAGCAGTTATTGCTTTAGTGTTATTATGTTCAGTATCTTCTTCCCACCTCATTTAACATTCTTTTAAAGAATGTAGTTTAAACATGTGGTTTATGGGGGGGGAATTTTTAAAATCCCATGCTAAGTTTGCTTCAGCCTCATCCTACTAACATTGATACATTATTTTGCTTTAATGTAAAAATCCATTTTACATACGTTTACCTTTGCTTCCTAGTTAACAATTTCTATACACATTGTTTAAAATAAATTTTTGCACTTTCAGAAAATTTAGCTGTTATTTTAATAAATTTATTGAATTCGTTTCTTTTTTTTTTAAAGTAAACTTTTAAATTTTATTTACCCGCTTTGTTTGTTGCTTAAAACTTATTATACTTTAAGACCACTGAAGTTTAACCTAATTTGAGTCTTTAAAACTAAAAGCTAGGGCATTGACATTATAGATACCTAAAATTAAAATCCAAATTTTTTAATTGTTCATAAAATAGATCCATAATTCATCAATGTGTCATTGTTTTTAATATGTTGGATTTAAATTACCATTTATTAAATTGTAGTTAAAATTAACAGGAAGTCTGCCTCCATTTTCATGGAGCTCAACAAATACTCTAATAATGCATGTAGACTTGGCCTATCTTATAATTAATTTTATGTGAATATTATGAAAGCTCTATTTGAAACAAGTCCTAACTACAACATTATAATTATCTTACTAAGACAGTTGAATTTGTTTATGTATAAATAATTTTCATTATTAATTTTGCCAAGTCGTATGACACCCCATACTTAAAGGTTTATATACATATTAGTGCTTTTTTTTTTTTTTTTTCAATTTCACAGCTATCAGTTTTTTCAGGCCAACATTTTAAATAATTGAACTTCTAACCTCTCTGTAACATGTTAATTTGTGAAACCAAATTTTAAAAAATTTTTTTTTTAAATAATAATTAAAATCACCCCATACTTAAAGGTTTATATACATATTAGTGCTTTTTTTTTTTTTTTCTCAATTTCACAGCTATCAGTTTGTTCAGGCCAACATTGTAAATAATTGAACTTCTAACCTCTCTGTAACATGTTAATATGTGAAACCACATTTTAAAAAATGTTATTTTGAAATAATAATTAAAAGCCTACCAGGCTCCTCCTCCCTTCTTATTTCTGAGCTTGGGATATCAATTTTTTCATGGAACTCAATAAATATTCTCTAATAATGAATATAGAATGGGCTTATCATATAAATATCTTTATGTGAATGTTATGAAAGCACTATTTGAAACAAGTTCTAACCTACAACGTATCTTACTTAGACAGTTAAATTTGTTTTAAGTATAAATACTTTTCATTAGTTATTCTGCCGACTCATATGACACCCCATAAGTCATTTCAAGGTTACGAGGTCCTTCCCTATTATTTCTGAGCTTGTAATGGCCCAATACTATCTTTGATCATGTTGCCATATTAGAGTAATTATCATGCTGTGTTGGAATATGTTAATCAGTGCAATACATTTTTTTTCTTGCCCACTCATCCATTAGATTTTATTTTTTTTTTGCACTTGAGATTGCCTAGATGCAACCAGTTGATTGTGTTCTTTGGAAATATTTTAGATGTGATATTTTACATGCTCGAATTGATTGAATTCCATAAAAATTACTATGAATTATTATGACTGACTGATTACTTCGTCATGCAGCAGATAGAATTCATGTTTAACTATATCTAAGGATGATTATAAAATTATTCAGCATCCAATATCCCAGGCTAAGATATGATAAAGAAAAATTATTTTATTTTGAACCTGTCTGACAAGATTTATTGCATAGAGTTTTACTGGAGCTATACAATTTTTTCATGTTTTTAAGTACTTTTTGTTAACTCCATTTTGTTGTATTTTAATATTATTATTTTTTAAATCTATTTTCATGATTGAATGAGAAACATTATTTGTTTAAAAAAATAATTTTTTAAACGAATTTCGTTTTGCCTGCTATTGCTAAAACTTATGAGCACACAATTTTAAAAATTGAGTTTGAACAATGAAAATGTTCAGCAACTTGATAATTTAGTAAATGTTGATTTGTTGGGATTTTACATTTTAAATATTATGTCTACTTATTTTTTTTAAAAATTGAAGCCAAGCGATTTGCATTTGCTTAGCACAGTGATGTCAAGTATAAAATGTTGGGAAATGACTGTGTATCAGAGGCGTAGTGAAGTGGGGGACAGATGTCCCCGGGCGCAAGCTATTTAGGGGCACCAAAATGTGCTTTGATATTATATTATTGGTAAAAATAAATGGTTTGAGAGTTTTAAAAAAAAAAGGGGGGGGGGTGCGCTTTAAATTGGATGTGTCTTTGGGCGCGAATCTTGTCCCCGGGCACCAAACACCCTTGCTGCGCCTCTGCTGTGTATTAATACATAATACATAGAGTTAACAAAAGTGAAATGACTGTGTA
This sequence comes from Lymnaea stagnalis, assembly GCA_964033795.1. Classification (NCBI taxonomy): domain Eukaryota; kingdom Metazoa; phylum Mollusca; class Gastropoda; family Lymnaeidae; genus Lymnaea; species Lymnaea stagnalis. The sequence goes on along the minus strand of CAXITT010000212.1, from coordinate 723,029 downwards.
TAATATATAGAGTTCAACAACGTGTTAATTATGCTTGCCCTGAGCTTTATATTTTTAATTGACTTTAACAACCACCACTGTTTATTTAATAGAATTATTTTATGTATTTCTTGCTCATTTGCATTTAAAAAAAACAACAACAACAAAAACATAACAACTTTGAACTACATTTTTTTTAGTGTAGTTTGTTTCACTTTTCACCTAAGTCAGTTTGAGCCAGTCAAATTTTTGCTGCATGCAGTTAATTTCTATTTTTCCCCCCCCTATGATTTTATTGTAGCTTATAAAATATATAGTCAAGTGGCTGTAGAACATTGATATTAAGAAATTCATTTAAAAATAACATTAATTGACATGATTATGTTCATTATTATTTACAATGCTTTTGATTTACCGGTATTTTAACTTATTCAGAACGTCTCAGACACAATCGGGGGGCAACAACCCCATGTATTACAGGATAACTTATCTTAGCGAGTTACCCCATAGTGTTATCTTCTTTGCTATCATGGAAGTATTTTTGTTGACATTTTATTTATGGGCTTTTCACAATGCCATTTTTAACAAATTAATGAATGTGTTCTATTTAATAGGTTAACTTGATTTTTTTTCTTAGTCACACCAGAATTGTTCATTTTTGAATTTTTTTGGATAAAGGAGCAAAAGAAAAGAATATTTATAAAACTGTTAAATCTGTTTATAGTTAAATAATTTTGTTTATTATATATATAAAATTAAAGTATAAATATATCCCTATATTAAGGGAAATAATTTCATTGAAGAAAATGCCATCTCTATCCTCTAAGCAAATCTGTAAGTTATTTAAAGAAGCTTGTTGTAAACTATTCCCAAATGTTGATTTAATTGAGACGATTTATTGGCAATCCAATGAAGGATAAGCACTTTTACTGTTACACCTCTTTCTTATGAAATGCCTTTAACTGTTATATTTTGTGTGTTTGTCAAAAGACAATAAACGGATGCCATGACATTGTTAGATTTTTGTTGTAAATTTTGGGAAATATTGCTTAGTAGAGACTCTTGAAATTATCTCCTGACATTTATCTCTTTTGTAACCAGGTCAAGATATCAAGAAAAAACAATTTTGTTATTTGACACATAACAATTTTATTATATCCTAAACCATTATGGACACTACTTTAAGACACAATTGTTGATTGTTAGGACATTATGGACATTACTTTAAGACACAATTGTTGATTGTTAGGACATTATGGACACTACTTTAAGACACAATTGTTGATTGTTAGGACATTATGGACACTACTTTAAGACACAATTGTTGATTGTTAGGACATTATGGACACTACTTTAAGACACAATTGTTGATTGTTAGGACATTATGGACACTACTTTAAGACACAATTGTTGATTGTTAGGACATTATGGACACTACTTTAAGACACAATTGTTGATTGTTAGGACATTATGGACACTACTTTAAGACACAATTGTTGATTGTTAGGACATTATGGACACTACTTTAAGACACAATTGTTGATTGTTAGGACATTATGGACACTACTTTAAGACACAATTGTTGATTGTTAGGACATTATGGACACTACTTTAAGACACAATTGTTGATTGTTAGGACATTATGGACACTACTTTAAGACACAATTGAGAGTAGTGCCGTAAGCATGGCTTTGAACAAACATGGAAATATTGACACCAATCCATCATGCAAGGGTATCTGTCTTTAAGTGTAAAGCCTAGGCTGAGATAACCCTTGGTGTTAACAATAGGATGTGGTCATGGGCTAAAAATGCAATAGAAAATATAAGGAGATATTGTCATGTGTACCTCATGAAACAACACGAGTGGAAGCTGAAGTCAATCACAGGAAGGGTTTAAAATATCATCTCTTTTTAGGCTAAGTAACTCTGAATATAAGTTATAACTGAGAGATTCCTAAGTCAAGACGTGAAAGACTTATGCATATTTTTTTTTACATACTTATTTTTCTTCCTATTATCCATTAGTTGTATTTTACCAACCGTATTTTTTGTACAACCCAAAGAGTACCTAAAACTCCAATGATGAAATACATTTCTATATCAATAAAAAAAACCCACTAAAGTAATGGCAAGGCAGTTCAGCAGCATGCAAAAGATAATCTAATGTTAACAAGATTTCAATGGTCATACGGTCACAGTGGCATATGTGAAACCTTCTTGTACAATTATCGCCTCGTTCGTACGTGGCCTCGCCTCTATGTTCAACCTCCGAAGTCTCTGCATGAAAAGATCTTTAGCAAACTGGTACAGCCTGACGTCCAGGAGGTTCTTCTCCAGAATCATCTCCCAGTGTTTCTCCGACAGCATGGCGTAACTTGTGGCCGATGAGAACTTCTTCCCTATCATTGGACTGTTCAACTTTAACCCGGTGAAGGTTCTCTCTAGCAGCTCCTGGGCTTCTTCCTGATACTCAACCAGGAAAAAAAACTTGAAAAATCTCCTGAGGTTGTCTTCAGCACTCTGGCAAAGCGGTGAAAGAAAGAAGAATTAAGGCAAATTTTTGAATGGTTTTTGTACACAAAATTCATACATATAGTTGCTTCTGGGATGGGGGGTGCGATAGGTATTAGAAATTATTATTTTAAATTTACGATGTATATTATGTATAGTAAGGAAAGTAAAAAGGAAGACTCCACCACTTCGCTTTGCAACATATAACGTATTAACCATTTTTTCTGGAATTGACGTGAGAAAGACAGCCGTTATGGACAAGGAACTCGCCAGACTCAACACTGGCTACCTCCAAGAGACACGACTAGCATATAGGAAGCCAACTACGTTTAGACTAGCAGGGGAAACCCACAGGGATCGGAGAGGATTCTGTGTATGTCATCGGCTGCAGGCAAGGCCAACATATTCAGCGTGTATGCTCCAACTCTCCATTCGACTCCAGGGAGAAAGATCTGCTCTATGAGGCCCTAGACCAAGAATTATCCTACGTTCCGAACACCGAAGCATTATACATTCTGGGAGACTTAAATACTAGGGTGGGAGCTGAACAAGAAACCTGGTCTTCATGTTTGGTTATCACGGATTAGGAAGGATTAATGATAACGGACAACGACTGCTGGGACTGTGAAGCTCTCTTATTGGCCTCCGTGTGGCCAACACCTTCAAGATCAAAAACAAAACAAAAACCAACAGGTGTCACTGGCATCAGTTAAATCTCTCTCGTCATCACTATAGGTGCGTGGAGCTGGCCAGTGTACTGCAGCTAACATGGGGACACACTAGCTGTGACACGGACCATTCTCGTAGCAAGCAAAATATTATTAATGCCAAATAAATTGCATCATACTAAAACGAAATGTCCACGAAATAACATCCACTTCTCAAGCGACCCAGAAAAAACGCAGTAGTTTACGAGTGTGTTGCAGGATACCCTAACTAAAGGGTCACCCGTTGACACTATTGACTTCAAGTGGACTCTGCTACGAAATGCTTTGTATGACTCGGCAACTCTGCCTTGGGTAGATCGCGCATTTAAAAAAAAAATGACTGGTATGAGAATGAGGCGCATTGGAATTGTGTTGGAATCCGTATAGATGAGAAAACGAGAAAAGCCCTACTACAGGATTTCAAAGCAGAACCAGTTTGAAATAGAAAGACAGGACAATAAAAGAACAACTTTTCAGCTGAAAGCCTTTCTCAGCAATAGGACCAAAAAAAATAAAATAAAATAAAGACGTTCAAAAGCGTAAGCGTTCGCCATTAATGCTATTGCCGGAAGTTGGGTTTTCAAAAACCAAGATTACAGAAAGTAAAAAACGTGCGTATCATTAATGTGAAAAATAATATTTTAACGGAACAAAATATTTTAGATATATATAAAATATAAGGGTTTGGACTGAGCATTAGTCTACAGAAAATAATTATCATACTGCAAGAAGCACAGTCACATCAAAACAAAATTATTGAGTGTCATAATCTGACAGTAGCTGAGAATTTCACATACCTTGGGTTCAAGTGGAATAAACCTAAACTTAATGAAAGTACAAAACTAAGCGCTTTTCCTATCTGGCTCGTGTCCTAAGTACGTTCCTGTAAGGCAGTGAAGTGTAGACCAAATATACCAGTCATGAGCGGAAACTCAACAGCTTCCACCAAAGATGCATTTTGCGTATTGGATGGCAGAAAAAAAGAGGTTTTGGAACGTGCTAAAATGTGTAGCATGTTCTCCGTTCTTAGTCTAAGCAAGAGGCGCCTTCGCTGGTTAGGGGAATGGAGGAAGGCCGTATTCTAAAGAATCTTATATTTGGAGAGTTGTCAGAAGCGGCAAGAGTTATTAGACGGACGCAGTTGCTATTTAAGTACGTTTGCAAATGGAACATGAAGGAAGCCAAAATATAAATCAACAAATGGGAGATCATCACTGAGCCCCGTTCCAGCTGGCGAACAGCAGTGTATGGAGGAGTCAATCATGCAGAAGATGCGCGAAAAAAAAAAACAACCCTTGCAACAAAAGGAGCATTAAGGAATGCCAAATATAACCAGGAGTTAAGCTTCTCCTGGCCTAGTAAGCCATTTGATGACGTGTCAATTCATATAAGTTGAAACATTTTAAAAAAATTGTCACCCACCTTCAACATAATCTCATCTCTCTTTTGTTGCTATAAGTTGAAACATTTCAAAAACTGTCACCCACCTTCAACATAATCTCATCTCTCTCTTGCCTCGTTTTGTTGGACTCCAGCCTGTAGCAGTCTGACAAACTGAGGTTGGCCAGCATACGGGTCTGACGATTGAACGCCATGTTACTTCTGAAAAGCAAACGGAACTTCAAAACTTTAACAGACAATGTATTTAGACCGTAAAGATGATTACTAGTCATAACTATACTTAACCCTGGTCTCAGTGTATGGCTTCCTTTGTGTAGTGTCAGATGGATACAGAAGACCAGTAGTGTAGGACGGGAGTGGGGAAAAAACAACATTTTTTCTGAATATGGGGGAGGGGGACATTTTCCCCCAACTGCAGGGGTTTTTTAAATGAAAGTGGGAGGCAAAAAAATCTAACTTTCCCCGAGAGGCACTAAAACTAGATACGCCACTGCACAAGACTCTTCTACAGTAGGTACATGTATTTGCACAAGACTCTTCTACAGTAGGTACATGTATTTGCACATGACTTTGCTACAGTAGGTACATGTAGAGACATAGACAGAAGAACCGTCACGTGACTTTTTATTGCCCTGGTCACTTTTCGGTTTTGTGACCCACCCCACAGTGATCTCTCAATATCGATATCACTAGCTCTCTCAAAGACACACAGTGATCTCTCAAGATCCATATCACTAGCTCATGTATTTGCACATGACTTTGCTACAGTAGGTACATGTAGAGACATAGACAGAAGAACCGTCACGTGACTTTTTTTTGCCCTGGTCACTTTTCGGTTTTGTGACCCCCCCCCCCCCCCCCCAATTTAAAAAATGATAGGATTATTTTTTGGCCGCATCACAAGTTGCAGCGTCCACGCCACGGCCTTGTAGATAAAACTCGTAAGAGTGCAAGATATGAGAACCACTGATTACGATGAACCTTTTTCGACATTTTACTTACGGGCAACTCAAGAATTCATCAAAGGTAACATTGGCCCAAGTCCCGTGGTTAAAACAGTAAGGAACCTCTGCTAGAGAGGCGTCCCTTCCATCGCAGTGCAGACGACACTCCTTCCAGGTGGCGCCTCTTCGCACGTGAAGCCATTCACTCACGAACCGGGTCACGGGGTCACGCACGACGGTGACGTAGTGGTACCTGTCACGTCATAACGACCATCAGTTAGTGCCAGCAGCAGGGCGGAACGGAAGTCGATACAAGTATAAATTATTCAAGATGGCCGCGGTGTACAGTTGAACGACTTCTACTAGACACAACGCTGTTTAGCTACTCTCTACAGAAAAATGTCTGCTAGTGTAAGCTGTGGAGTGAGTGAGAGTGTAAGCTGTGGCGTGAGTGAGAGTGTCCTATGGCGTGAGTGAGATTGTCCTATGGCGTGAGTGAGAGTGTCCTATGGCGTGAGTGAGAGTGTCCTATGGCGTGAGTGAGAGTGTAAGCTGTGGCGTGAGTGAGAGTGTAAGCTGTGGCGTGAGTGAGAGTTAAGCTGTGGCGTGAGTGAGAGTGTAAGACGGGGCGTAAATGAGAGTGTAAGCTGGGACGTGAGCGAGACTAGGGTCAGCTGGGTCGTGACTGCGACAGTGTAAAGTTTTAAAGTATTTGAAACATTATAAAATCGCTTAAAATACTTCTTGGATCAGTCCAATCAGCTGGGCTGTTGTATTAGTCGCGTTTGGGTTTGAAACCCGCCCGGAACCTTATTTCTTTGTAAGGAGGGGAGGCAGTTTCTGCTACCCTGTATCGCATCTGTTTAACAAATAAAAGGGGGGGGGGCGTGTTTTAAGTGTTGCTTTTCTTCCCGTTTTGTCTTGATTAAAAGAAAGCAAAGAAGTTCATTTTAATTTGTAATTTTATTTACTAATGATAACTTCATTCTTTTAAATAAAATAATTGGGGAGGGTGTGCTATTTGCTTGTGGATGTATGAGGGAGTTCAATAAGCTATTTACAACAGCAATACTTGCATTTTTAAAAAAAAATGGTTCATAAGGGACCACGTACACATTATATAACGCAGAAGGGATAGGTGTGGTTTATCATTTTGTTATAATGTTCAAATTCACGAAGTTAGCCGAGATGATTAAAAACTAAAAGGTATTTTTGCCTACAATAAGAAGCACAATTTTGACCAAAAGTTATCTCTTACTTTTTGCTTGCACTAAGTTTATTTCGGCTTATTTGTCAATAACTTTCTTGTTTTATTCGGTGGAGGGTGTGTGGTGGAAGGTGTGTTGTGGGGGTGAGGAGTGGAGGGTGTGTGGTGAGGTGGAGGGTGTGTGGTGGGTGTGTTTGTTTGGTTTGGGGTGGAGGGTGTGTGGTGGGGTGGAGGGTGTGTAGTGGGGGTGGAGGGTGTGTGGTGGGGTGGAGGGTATGTAGTGAGGTGGACGGTGTGTGGTGGGGTGTGTTTGTTTGGGGTGTGGTGGGGTGTGTGGTGGGGGGTATTTGTTTTGCTATAAATGTTATGTAATGTTTGGGTGGTGGGTCAAAGGAAATATATTACCTTATAAGGCATTTAGGGTGGGTCCAAAATGTCCCCTTTTTTTTTTTAGAAATACGTGCACGTTAATTAAAATGTGTGTTGTGTGTAATAACAGTAGGCTAAAACAATCCGATGATACATAGTTTGACGGCATGGTGAAATTATAAAACACATAAACTATAGAAGAATAAAATAAAGATTTTCCCCCAGCATAGTTCTTCTGGGATTTATACTGCTGAATAATTTTACTGTCTGGTAGTTTTTTGTTGTTTTTTTTCCTTATCTTATTTTTTACATTAAATTAAACAGCAAGATTACTGTAACAAAAGAGAGTTGTTGTTCTTGCTTTTCATATAATGTAACTGTTGATAACATCTTTAAAATCAACTAACTAAAGAACTGCCGAGTGATAATCTACTTTCAGCCTAACCTTCGCTTCCTGTTCTCATTGGGTTGACTTCTGAACCAATGGTCAACACAGTCGGTCAGTTCGGTGAAGTCAGCGTGCACACCACACGCCCACCCAGTAGCGTGTCGATTGATGGTCCAGACTTGACCTTTAGCGTTTAAACACGAGCACACAGTCCTTAAAGGTGATGCACAGTGGTCAAGAGAAGTTTGTTACTGTCCTTGAAGGTGATGCACAGTGGTCAAGAGAAGTTTGTTACTGTCCTTGAAGGTGATGCGCAGTGGTCAAGAGAAGTTTATTACTGTCCTTGAAGGTGATACACAGTGGTCAAGAGAAGTTTGTTACTGTCCTTAAAGGTGATGCACAGTGGTCAAGAGAATTTTGTACTGTCCTTGAAGGTGATGCACAGTGGTCAAGAGAAGTTTGTTTTTGTCCTTAAAGGTGATACACAGTGGTCAAGAGAAGGATGTTATTAAACCAAATAATTTCTACAAGAAGTCGACACTTGACACACTAAAATATAGAGGTTAGGAAGTGATTTGGGGATAGCTAAACCACTTGGGTTGTCTAGCTAAACCACTTGGGTTGTCTAGCTAAACCACTTGGGTTGTCTAGCTAAACCACTTGAGCTGTCTAGCTAAACCACTTGGGTTGTCTAGCTAAACCACTTGGGTTGTCTAGCTAAACCACTTGGGCTATCTAGCTAAACCACTTGTGTTGTCTAGCTAAACCACTTGAGCTGTCTAGCTAAACCACTTGGGTTGTCTAGCTAAACCACTTGGGCTGTCTAGCTAAACCACTTGGGCTGTCTAGCTAAACCACTTGGGATGTCTAGCCAAACCACTTGGGTTGTCTAGCTAAACCACTTGGGCTGTCTAGATGAAAATGAGATATAAAATCTAAAAAACTGTTAACCCATGTTTGAAAATCAGAAATAAAACTAGAAATAAAACTAGAAATAAAACTAGAAATAAAACTAGAAATAAAACTAGAAATAAAACTAGAAATAAAACTAGAAATAAAACTAGAAATAAAACTAGAAATAAAACTAGAAATAAAACTAGAAAT
>CAXITT010000212.1:691102-714075 GCA_964033795.1 Lymnaea stagnalis | reverse complement strand
AAAATAAATCAGTTTTTGTTGTTTTTTGCTTTTCCAAGTGACGCCCCTGTATAAAAACTGGAGTGATCTAAACTAAGAAGACGTTCGCTGCGGATATTTTATTTATGATTTAAAACCTTTTTTTTTTTTCTTTGTATTCTCTTTTTTTTTTAAAACTTTTTTTTTTTTAACTTAAAAGGTAAGATGGTGGTTCGAGAACTTTCAGAAAAGGACCAGGTTTCCGTAGAGTTTGTGGGAGCCAGTAACGGATTAATCCAGTTTATTTTATTTTAAATGGGTAAAAAAATGTCTTGGAACCCGAACGATTTGGAACTTGAACGGTTCGGACACCGAGTCTCCACTGTATAAGTCTTCTTCTCATTTTCCTTTCGATTCCACTACAAGTTTTCAGAGCAAAGCAATTTGATTTCACTAGTAAGAGTTTACAATAGCTTATATATATATATATATATATATATATATATATATATATATATATATATATATATATATATATATATAAGGGGGAATGGCGCCTGGGTTGTTATAACAAGATGGGGGCGCCTGGATTGTTATGACAAGGTGTGATTCCTATATAAGTTAGGAGGTGGGGTAGATGTAAAAAAAAAAAATTGGAAACATTATTTGCCATCATAGTGTAAGTACCGGTACCATACTTGCGTATGAATTTGTTATTCAGTCTGAGTTTTTAAGGACCCAATATCGTCCCATTACTGTGACATTAATTTCCTTTGACACCTAGGTACCTATTTATAACATATTACTCTCCGATTAGTGACATCCTAGTCACCTTTTTAATTACATCTTACTCTCCTATTACTGACATCTTACTGACATCTTACTGACATCTTACTGAAATCTTATTGACCTCTTACTGACATCTTACTGACATCTTACTGACATCTTACTGACCTCTTACTGACATCTTACTGACATATTACTCACATCTTACTGACCTTTTACTGACATCTTACTGACATCTTACTGACCTCTTACTGGCATCTTACTGACATCTTACTGACATCTTACTGACATCTTACTGACATCTTACTGACCTCTTACTGACATATTACTGACATCTTACTGACCTTTTACTGTCATCTTACTGACCTCTTCTTATCTTGGGTTATGTTCTTGCACACACACGGTGGCTTGATGTTCGTGTTCTGCACCAAGCGATTCTCCAGTGCAGTGCCCCCCGTTTTCTGTATGTGCTGGACCACAATGACATCCGACTGGTTGATGTTCAGTTCAACTGGTTGAACCTAATCAACATATGATATGCGTCAAGAATATTACATCAAATGGTTGAACCTAATCAACTTACTCATATAAATGATTCGGTGACTGGAAAACCGACCACAAGACAGGTGAACTCACGACAACTGACCACAAGAATGTGAACCCACGACTACTGACCACAAGACAAGTGAACCCAAGACAACAGGCCCCCAAGACAAGAGACCATAAGATAACTGACCACAAGACATCTGACCACAAGTATTGGAAATGAAAACAAATTAAAAACCCTATTTTTCAGTATTGTAATTAACCAGATATTTGATTCCATGATTCAAATTGTAACTCAAACTAGAAGACAACAGTTCAATGAGAAAGCCATTTAAAATTCAATAATTGTCTTTATCTATAGCTTCAGCCTGTGACCCCCACAGAAATCCCCTCTCAGTCCCATTTGAGTTGCTGCCCCACGGTGTAGGGAACCTGTGATCTAGCAACTTATACCAGGCAGTTAAAATGCCAAACTGCGTTAAGTAGTGTGAGTTTTTTCTCCGTAAATCAAAATAATATGAAATAAACATATTATATTATGGATACATGGAGTAACAGTTTTTTAATTATTTTTTTTTTTTTAAATTGGGAACTATCCCTTGGTCACCAATTGCTAGATCTACTGGCTTGTAAATATTTCGTGACGGATTTAAAACTAGAATTTGCGACCTGTAAAGAATGTGAATTTCATATGAAGTGCAACATTTTTTTTCCTTGCCGACTTTCGCCTTACAAACATATTTTCAACTAATCATCTATGACTAGTGTTAAGCAGGTGAACATGATGCAACTGGAAAACTTCTGAAGTAATTTTGACATAGCTTTTCATTCATTAATAGACAATTAACAACTAAGCAATTATAAAAACAAACCCTTTTAGAGTTAAATTTAGTTTATAATATATTTTAATTGAATTTCCGGGATCAGAGTTTCTTTTTCCCATTTTCCCGGGATAAGTGAAAACCCGAAAATGATCAAATCCTTACCCCAAAAACATGACAAGTGAACACATTGACAGGCGAAGATACACACAAATGAACTCATGGATGTTCGCAGCTAGGGAGGGTGCACACCGCACCGGGTGACACCATCCCAGGGGTGACACCAAATTGAAAAGATTGCGTATTTCCAAAGCACACACTGCTGGGTCTAACCGAATTCATAAAAGGATAACCGACCACACATAAAATTTTCCACACGTGTAACCAATCCAAATGCGTGCTTTATTAAAAGTTCAAGGTTGATGTGTCAGAAACACATTTTTGTCAATTATTCAACGCCGATTGAAGTGTTCCGTAACTTTTATAAATGACAAGAAGCTATATTTATCTAAATTCTGGAGAAAAAAAAAACAAAGCTTTCCATTGATACCAAATACGATATGGTCTGGCGATTATAAGTAAATGAATCGAATCGTTAAAATTCAAAAACATTTTAAAAAGGCATCTTTACCCATAGGGTTAACAAAATAATTATATATTTTTTTAAAATTCTAATATCTTTTAATAATTAATTATTAATTAAAATTTATTTGAAATTCTTGAAAAAACGCTTTTGAAATCAAGTTTATCGAAACTCAAGAATACTCAAAAATTAATGTTTTTGCCGATTCGTCACTAGCACCGCCCCTTAACACAGTGGCGTAGCGAGGGTGTTTGGCGCCCGGGGACAAGATTCGCGCCCGGGGACAAGATCCATTTTTTAGCTCCCCTTTTTCTTTTTTTCAGCTCTCAAACCCATTATTTTCATCAATAAAATAATATCAAAGCACATTTTGGCGCCCCTAACTAGCTGGCGCCCGGGGACATCTGTCCCCCCATGCCCCCACCACGCTACGCCTCTGCCTTAACATTGGAGCACGATTTTCATACAGCACAAGGTCTTTTACTTGTTGTCTGTGATTTCACGTTTATAAGCTACCTTTACCCCTGGTCTGATCTACTTAAGGAAGTTAATCTTACACAGCAGTATCTGCAGGCTAAATGCTTTACTCTTGCTGAAGTGGTGACCACCCTAGAGGCCTTAAGATTATTTCTGCATGAGAAGCATTGTCCCTTGATAGAACAAACTAGTGGAAAATCACTTTTAAAATAAAACCGATATGGAATTTCGGTAGAGAGAAGATTAAGGAGGAGAATGGCAGGAGAACAATAATTAATAGATGCTGGACTCTCTCTGTGAGAAGAAAACAGTAGAGAGATACTGGAGTGTATTGATCGCTTTCATTCTGAACTCCAGATCAGATTATCAGCGATCAAGAAAGTAGCAGATATTTTTGCTGCTGTTTAATCCAAGATACTACAATCAGCAAGTGAAGAAGAGTTGTTGGTGTTCCTTCAAAAATTATTCTCTTTATATGATGATTGATCAGAAGACAAACTTTAAAAATAATTACCAAGACTTAGAAGACACTAAAGGCAGCTGATTTGAATCGCCACATCTATCATTTATCTTTATCACAATAAAGTTGTTGTTGCTGATCCAAACTCACCCTACCCGCTGGCCTTTAAACAATAGTTCTACGGTCTGTCCTACACCCTGTCCACTGGCCTTTAAACAATATTCCTACAGTCTGTCCTACACCCTGGCCTTTAAACAATATTTCTACAGTCTGTTCTACACAGTGGCGACGCTACACCAGGTCCCGCCGGGTCCCAGGACCTGGTAAAAAAACTTGGGACCTGGCAAATGACCTGGTAAATTTTTATTAGTTACTAATATTGTATATATGGTCACTAAGCATAAACTACATTACATGATAAACATGATTGACCATACAAATATGATACATTCAAATAAATTTATTATGACAATTGACAATGCATGTAAATTTGGGTTAAGTTAGTAGATTAATAAATATTACTTAATAAATACATTTTATTTTTAATACATTTATTTGGGACCCGCCAAATTTTTTTAAGACCTGCAAGGAACCCGCCATGTTAAATTTGATGGCGTCGCCACTGATCCTACACCCTACCCGCTGTCCTTGTAAACAATATTCCTATAGTCCGTCCTACACCCAACCCTTTTAAACAATATTCCAACAGTCCGTCCTACACCCTACCCGCTGGCCTTTAACCAATGTTCCTACGGTCTGTCCTACACCCTACCCGCTGGCCTTTAACCAATACTCCTGTCAGGGCCGGATCTAGAAGGGTGTGGGGCCTTGTGCAAATTGAATATTCACAATTGAATTTGAACACATTGCACTGGGATCAGTTGAGAGCCTCTTTTACAACCTACGCTGATGGCACCCTTTCTGTTGATACCCTGTTCTGTTTGCAACATGCTATCGATAGTAGCAACATGATCTGGTCGCATCCTATTCTTGTACCACCCTGCTCCGGTAGCATCCTATTCTTGTACCACCCTGCTCCGGTAGCATCCTGTTCTTGTAGCACCCTGTTCTGATGACCCCTGTTCTGTTGGCAATCTTACCCTTGTGGCATGTAATTACTGTATGTAACTGAGATCTGTTATCAAACCGAGTCATCAAACGCTGTTACCCGTTTCTAAGGGTGTCACCTGGTGTGAAAGTAACTGTAATTCTAGCAAATAACCGTACTTAAATACAGGGATAGGTTGTGATTGAATCGATTGATTTCTGTTAAAATATAGAACATGTTTTAAATTTAAGCTGCATTATAATTGTATTTTGGCAGACCGAATGCCACTTGCTAGGGCATCTGCATCAGCGAGCGGGCCTCCCTTTGGAGTAGTTTTTTTCGAAATATGGAAGTGTTTTTCTTCTTTTTTCTGGCCTCCGTGCGTCACAATGTGACGATGCTGTAGATTTCGTGGGACTTGCGTCACAAGGCCAGGGATTTTTTCTTTATCTGGTTAATTTAGGCCTGGATAAGCAAGGGGAAAATCATATGAGGATACACCATTAGCTTTGCAGGAGTTGCTGAAATATATATTGTGTCAATGTTATCTGCCTAAGGGACTCCATCTCCGGGTTTGAATTCTCTTAGATGAGTTGCCATCCAAGGTTAACCCGATGTGCTAGGGTTGTTTTTTTGCTTGTCTAGGCTAGGATTGAACTCCAGACCACCGAGGTTTTTGAAATGATTCAATTCAGACCCCTCGGCCACCCAGCAGAAATGTTTCTAGATAATGTAATATGATATATATAATAAAAATAAAAAGATAAGTAGAAGGTTACACGGGGGGGAGCAGTAACCACTACCTACACATGTAAACATGGGAGATAATATAGGTAAAGACATATTTAATTTTCATTTGTAGTGAACAAACAAAAATCAATCAATCAATCAAAAAAATAATAAAAATAAAGAAAAAAATATCAATCATAAACTCAAGAGTATCTCAAAGGGGGAGTGAGGCCCTGCTCTTGGCTAATGAGATGATCAATGCTCGGTTCCATATTTTTCGCTGCTGGCCAGATAGGCCGGATTAAGGACAAATGGTGGGCCGGATTTTTTCCCCGCGGACCATAGTTTGAGGACCCCTATATATATACATAATATATATTTAGGTGTATATATATATATATATATATATAACATATATATACACACACACGGAGCGAACCGAATCTGGGTATTAGAAATGAACTGATCCAAAGACAATATACAATACATAACTGCCTGTATGCTACTTTACTTACCTCAAGATCTTCTTTTGAAAATGTTCTCGTAATGAGCAAGTTCGACCTGTAAGCTTGTACGTCATCTAACAAAACCCCTCCCCTCCCTGGTATTATAAATTGAGTACATTCCGTTTCAACACCCAGCCGTCGCCAAAACGCGTGCTCTATTTTAACGCCGTGGCCCGCCTTCTCCCTCAGTTCGTAGACAAGCACCGTAGGAGTCCTGCTGTACAAATACATCACTACACCTAGAAAAACTAGCAACTGTATCGCCAGAGCTCGAGGCACTTTCAAAATTTTATCAGAGAAATGCCCGACCTTCATCTTAAGCCAACAGTTTCCAGATCAGTGTTAGGATTTTAAAAATACAACAAACAAAAAAAAAATCAATTAAATAACCATCCAGTCGAATTGAATCAAATTATTCCTAAGAGACCAATTCTGCACACTTAAACGCTTTGAATCAAATTATTCCTAAGAGACCAATTCTGCACACTTAAACGCTTTGAATCAAATTATTCCTAAGAGACCAATTCTGCACACTTAAACGCTTTGGATCAAGAGAACGCTTTTCGCCCAGATGGACATTGTAGTCTTATCGGAAGCAAAGCTGTTGAGAAAAAAAAACACACACATTTCTATACGACCAACACTAATAGTACAGTGTCCTGATTGACTAGCGACCGCACCTCACAGACAAGACTGCAGCTTGACGGGTGTGGCCAGTGTGCAGCTTGACGGGTGTGGCCAGTGTGCAGCGTGTGCTGCTGAACCTGTGCACACGGTTTATAAGCCCCAGCTTTGNAGCAAATCAATAAACCAGGGGACGTCAAGGCTATCGATTGTGGGCTGTAAAGAACTCATGTAAACTTACGTAATTTGATCCATACATGGGAGGGGGGGGGGGAAAATTACAATAATAAAGGGACATAACGATTTTTTTAAAAATTCGCCGAGAATTGTGATTTAGTAATTAAAATAATTTTTATGAAGTTGCCATAAATAACTGCTGTCACGTGATCGCACCATCACGCCTGCATCATTTTAAATTGAATTCACTGGATTTAACAGGACTTTGACCAGTGGAATGAAGGAGAGGTCACTGCAACAGGCCGGTGGTTCATAATCCAATTAAGTTATCAAGATCATGACCTTGCCAATGAAAAGTGGCACCCGGGGTGAAGCCTGACAAAAGTGGCACCCGGGGTGAAGCCTGAAAGCAGCGTCTTTTTATATATTGAAAAAAAGTGCCGCCCATGGCGGGCCAGAAAAATGGAAGCGCTCCACCACACCCCGTTTTTTTTGTTGTTTTTTTTTTTTTGGGTTTCGTGAAATAAGCGCACACGACAAACGGACACACGACAAACGGACACCAAACGGACACTACCCCGTTTTTTTTGTTGTTTTTTTTTTTTTGGGTTTCGTGAAATAAGCGCACACGACAAACGGACACACGACAAACGGACACGAAACGGACACACGACAAACGGGCACCAAACGGACACACGACAAACGGGCACCAAACGGACACACGACAAACGGGCACCAAACGGACACACGACAAACGGGCACCAAACGGACACACGACAAACGGACACCAAACGGACACACGACAAACGGACACACGATAATAACCCACAGAAAATTCCGCAAAGGCATAGCTGCGCACAGGAAAATTGCGCACAGGAAAATTGCGCACACCGACAGTTGCGCACTCAGAAAATTGCGCACAGGAAAATTGCGCACACCGACAGTTGCGCACTCAGAAAATTGCGCACACCGACTAAAGCTTGCGAACCTTAACAATAGCGAACACATTCAAATGTGCACAATGTAATTTTAAAATGTAATTGTAAATTCATTAAAGAGTTGAAAAGGTTGTTCTTGGTCATCAACGTAAAAGATAAGTCGGCAATTATAAGTGGCCAGGATTAGAAATATACTGATTTTTATAACTATATGCCTTCTATACTCAAAAGTCAAAGACTATACACAAATATATAAGAATATTAGTAATTATATATGTAACAACAGATTTATTGCACCAAAAGTTACATTTCTATGTGGCAAAGAAGAATTATTTCTATTAATATTTAATTGACAGTGATGCTCCATTAAAAATATTTAAATATATTACTGATGACAGTGATGAAGAAAACTGTACGCGTCATAAGACTTAATAAGTTAAATAACAGTCATGAGTGTGATAACGGTATGGAAAGTATTACTTTTACTTTTAAATTAAAGTCACAATAAGCAAAATGACGCCTGTAACTGTAGGCGTAAGCAGTGATATATTTTCAATTCCATAGCCCATAGACTTAGACAATTAGTAGGCTTATGTCCGTAGGAAATAACGTCGTAATCAAGTATTATATTATAATTATAGTTTAAAAATAATCGTCCTAAGTATTTTAGTTTTATTAACTATAGTTATAGTATAGTTTAAAATAATCTTCCTACTACTCCTAGTACCGAAGCATAATGGAGTTGTATATAATATTAATTTTTTAAATTATATCCCTCTATTACACAATGTTGCCATTTGGCAACAAATCGAAATTGCACTACCTGCTAGTACTGCAAGCCCAATTTTTTTGTTGGAGTGATTCCCCTTTTAAATTAGAGGTTTTAAACTCTTATCCTGAAGAACTCTTCACTTTCGCTTTGCCGTTTTTATGTAAGAACACATTTTAGACGGTCACAGTTGACTACAATTTTTTCCGCCGAATCTGGTAAGTACAAGTTGTTTTTTTATATCACATAATGATAATTTCTGTTATAAAAAATAAAGAATGTTAAATGTAATGTTTAAACTGATATTAAATGAGCTTATGTTTGATATTTGTCATCATAGTGGATGACATGCATCATACGAAAAAAATGGTATGTTGCCAATTGAATTGGCAATTGGCAACAGTGCGTCTATGTGGTTAATTTTTTGTGTTTATTTTTTTGTTGCCAAATGGCAACATACAATATATAACCAGTTTATAAGCTATATGAATAATGTTTTATTTATGAAATATCTATAAATATCTAAGATTAATGTTAGCCTTTTATATTTTGATTAAATTAACACGTTTTAAATTAATTCTTTTTATAGAAAAAAAAAGAATAGATACTATACAGGATATAAGCTTATATTGTAAGTTATTTTTTTGTGTGGAATTATTAGTTTCCTATAATGCCTATAATGTTTTTTTCTTCTAGAATTCAAATATCCAAATATCAAAGCAGTCATGGATCCATCACGCTTTTATGGAAAAAATAAAGATGTGGATATTCCTGCTATTCCTGAGGACTCCGTTGATAGTGAGCTATCTTCAGGTGATGATGACATAGATGAAACTTAGACTCCAGAACACAACAAGTATGTTTTCATATACTTTTTCAAATTGTATTTAATCTCTAATATTTTTTTAAAGAACAATTATATCACATTCAAGCCAAAAGTTAAAGTAAACACTGAAAAATAATATTTAAATTTTCCCTTTTCAGATTCAACCATATCAGACTCAGACCGTGAAACTAACGACACACCTGGTAATTCTTTAGACACTGCAATCCAACCACAGGCAAAACTATTTGCAAGAAATAGCTTTGGCGCCACAGAGATGAAGCTGACATGCAGCTATTGGCTCTGTAATGTCTAATAGGCTAAAAAATTGCATAATGCCTTCAGATAAGGACTTGTTGAGAAATGGAAGGGGCTCCGCAATTCTGAAAACCTGCTGCCATGACGGTGTTGATCTGTTTGCAGTCAAATGGGTTGACAATAGAGCGGTAACCACACTCAGTACATTTGCTGCTATTGAGCAAATGAAACGGGTCAAAAGATGGGACAAAAAGGCTAAAAGGGAAATCAAGGTAACTTGTCCATCGGTAATCATGATTTACAATGAATTCATGAGTGGTGTGGATCTTCTCGCTTCACTGTTTGCCTTATACAGGATAACTGTAAGGTCCAAAAAATTGTATCACTTTATCATATTCCACTTTCTGGTTACCAGTATGGCAGTTGTGCTGGCATGGGTGATCTATAGGCTGATTGTACTAATGCGAATTGCGACAAAAATATCCTCGTTGTACTTGATTTCAACACCCAGATGGCCATATGCCTAATGAAAGAAGGTAAAGCAGGGTTTAGGAAACTTGGCAGTCCTTCATTGGATATAGAGTCTCAACTTGCGGCTAAAAATCTGAGGTCCTACTGCAGCTGTTCCACCCTTACCAGTAAGAGCTGATTATAATGGGCATTTTCCTGAGCCACTTGGAAACAAAGGAAGATGCAAGAGACCAGGGTGCAAAGGATTTTCACGAATAAAATGTGAAAAATGTAAAGTTCATACTGCTTCAAACAGTTCCACCAGCATTAAACCTGCATTTCACATATGTATATAAATATTCACTGTCCCTCTATATGCTCTATATATTGATGACATGATTTTCTATATTTTTGTGTAAAAAATGCTTATAAAATATGATTTTTATAATGGTCTTTTTCATGATATAAAAGCATAATATGAAGATTTGCTTGTAAGCTAAGTAATGATTACCATTGTTTGTGTAAACGATTAAATATTCACCTTTTAAAAATATTATTGTTATCGTTTCCTTTTCTTGTTCAGTTTTACTTTTATGACCTTTTAGACGCACTGTTGCCATATGGCAACATACCAATAAAATCATTATTTTATTTTAAAAACTTATTTTTCTTGCATATTATGTTTATTTAAGTCCAATAACTATGAAGTATGCAATCAAAAAAATTTTTTCCATAAAAATCTAAAATTGTGTAATAGAAGGATATATAGTTAAAATAATCTTCCTGTCCTTAGTCCTAGTCGAGGCCTAATTATGTTTCATTATTCATTAAAGTTTAAAATAATGGTCCACCTCCTAGTAGCCTACACTAGCGTGACCAAACGTCCCGTAAAAGCGGGATTGTCCCTTTTTTTCACGATCGTACCCGTTGTCCCGAAAAAGTCTCTCGGGACGCCTAAATGTCCCGTTTTTTTTTAACCAAACACACCAAACACATTTTCTAATCACTAAAACTTCCTAATTTATGATATAACTTCGAATAATATTTTGACTAGCTGTGTAGCCAGTGCCAGTAGTGATGTGGGCTCGCGTGATGGCTGCACCGTTTCTCTCCACCAGTGTCACTGCCACAGATCTTATATTAGGGGGTGGGGGAGGATGTAACTGTGCAGAAAACAATTTTGATTCCAACACGTAATGTGTCAGTCTTACGTGTGATCCCTGTCGGCCTGTTCGTGTCAGATTGACAGGTGTTTGTTTTGGGTGTTGAACTTTATTCTTTAATTTTATATTATCTTCTCATGTGTAGAGAATAAGTATGCCCAAGCGTCATTGTAAGTTTATGGATGAGTATTCCAAAGAGTGGAACTCTATTAAAAAGGGACGCTATGAAAGTGAAGCCGAGTGCACAGTTTGCAATAATGTTTTTAGTTAGTATCGGTCATGGTGGACGTTCAGACATAAAACAACACAACACATCAATGAAACATAGGAAAAGACTGAATGCCTCAAGTAGATTTCTATGAAATGAGCATATTTCAATAACCAGTTCCCGGCCGAGGCCCCCCGCAACCCTCTTTAACTGGAGGGTATCACCCCCCCCCCCCAACCAAAAAAAACAACAACAACCGTCCTTTACTGAATGCCTCAAGTCGATTTCTATGAAATGAGCATATTTCAATAACCAGTTCCCGGCCGAGGCCCCCCGCAACCCTCTTTAACTGGAGGGTATCACCCCCCCCCCCCAACCAAAAAAAACAACAACAACCGTCCTTGAAAGCATCCCGTTTTTTTTCCAAATCCTGATTTGGTCACCCTGACCTACACCAAAGTCTAATTGTGTTTTGTTGAGCTGTATACTCTATACCGGTAGTTTAAAATCATTGTCCTACTCCTAGTACCTAAGCCTAGGTTTCATTATATACTATATTAGTTAAAAATAACGACCTTAAGTTACAGCCTATAGAATGCTCTATACTTAAACAGAGAATCCGAATATCATATACTTGCTATATTAATAAGTTAAAAAGTAAAAAGAGAATAATATTAGCCGATTAAGTTTTCTTTTAGTAAACTCAGGAAAGCAATGATCAAATTACCCAAGCAGAATTCCTGGATATTTATTTCTACTATAATTTATTTGGTAATTCTAAGAACTGAACTGTTTGCCTTAGTTTGTTTTTTTTCTCTCAGTGAAATGTATTTAGTCCTACTATAATTAATTAGCCTATTGTTCTATTATTGTAAATTTGTTGGTTACAAAGTCTTTTAACATAATCTATGGTTATTAATAATTAATAGTATAATTATGATTGAGTGTAAATAAGGAAGGTTATTTCCACCATGCAGAGTTAAGACACACAATTTCCTGTTCTTAATTAAAACAGAGAGAGGATTTAAAATTTAAGGAAATTTCGAATCCCAATGGTTTTGATTTATTGAATATATTTTTTATTACACAAATGAATAAATGCAGGTAAATGGACCCAATAAACTTTTGGGTTTCTACAAAGGGTATGAACTAATTATAATGCTATATGATTGCGGTCTTGATAACGGTAGGTACTAATGCTATATGATTGTGGTCCGGAAAATGGTAGATACGAATGTTATAAAATTGTGATCTTGAAAATCAATTTGTAATGGAAAAAACTAGTTGGCATTATTTTCCTCAAGATTTTCATTATATAACCATGACATCATATACAGTAGGTTTCACACCGCTGGCTTTGTTAAATGTTTCCTTTTATTTAAAGAAAAATTGTTTTCGTTTTGTCCACTCAATTTTTATCTAGCACAAAGTATTTAATATGAATTTTATGTTATAATTTGTTGAATGTTTTCCATTGAAATTTAAAAAAAACTATAATTATTTACAATAGTTTAATATTTTTAATTTTTGAGGGTTAGCATTTTATTTAAAATCTTGTCCAAATTACTAATAACTTTTTAAACCAAAGTTTACAGTATTATTCATTTGAAATTTTATTGTGTTGCAATCTTGTATACTGGTATGTGCTAGAAAAATATCACTTTAATTGCATGTGAATATCATAATATTCATATGCAATTTGTCTTTTTAAATTGACACGCTTATTTATTTTAAAATAAATCACTTAAAATTTATATTTAGAAAAAAATGTAAATTAAGGAGAATTAAATTAATTTTAAAATGGTATACAATAATTTAAGGGGCTACAATTACTACAAAATTAAAAGCCATTACACATTGATAAATAGCGTGTAATTTATTATTACTTTGTGTTAGATCTTAAGATGTTTAAAAGAAATAACATGGTTTGTTATGATAGCAGCAATACTTTTTTTTTTAATAAATAGGATTTTCTTTATTTCATTATTATTATCATACAAAGTTAACTCCAAGTAGTTTTGCATAATAAAATTAAATCTAGAACACACAATTTTAAACACAACAATTATTGTTCCTATTATAGTAATATTGTTAATTTTATTGTTTCCAAAAGTTTAACATAAAAATAATTTACATTAATTAATGATTAATTTTTATTGTAAATTAGCCAGTCTTTTAAGTATTTTAACTTGTCTTCCTCCCCTTCCCCATCATATCCCTGCACGGCAGTGGCAACCAACACATGCAGATCTTCACATTTGCTCCTTTTCACTTCTACACCGCCTGTATATGCATTAGCCAGCGTTAGTCTCTGACAAGCCAGATCCCTCTGCAGTCCATCAAAAAGAAACCAAATGCTGGGATGACTGCAGTGGAGTAGGGAATTAAGAGCATTGTGAAATCCCTCGCAGCAGTTTGTAGTTTAAGGGGAACGTTAAAAAGGTGCGTCATGATGATTCCATATTTTTATAGGGAATTGGGGATCTCTGCCTCCTGCTCCCTCAATGTATGTTGAAAAAACGTATGTGGGCACTTCATTATAATATTTTGCATCTGGAAATGTGGCGGCAAGCTCAGCAAAGACATTCCTCATATCATGAACTGGGACAAAGGTTAATGCTGCAAGAGACTTTAATTTTAGTCTCAAATTTTTATTTGTTTGAAACTCTGCTTTGAGTCCAACACTGTTCACTTTGCTGACAGGACTTTGACACAGATGGAAATAACAGCCTTTCACCTCAGCATTTGAGGAAGCTATCCTCACTGCATTCATGTCAACTAAAATCTTTTGAGGTGCCAAATTTGGGAGTAGCATCTTCATTATTTCCAACATTCTTTTATATGTCTCTAAGTTTTTTCTTTGTAATAAAATAAAAAACATGGTGGATATGAGTTGCCCACTTTGGCATGCCATGTGTATAGTTGATAAAACATGGTTGTCAAAAGTGCCATCTCCATAGTTCACTTAATAGCTCCTGATCACCTAAAACTAGAATTCTGTCTGGATCATCTGCCCCTGAATCGTGAAGAACCAACCCTCTGTACTTCTCTGGAATTACAAAATTTGTTTTCTTGGGTGAGGTAATCGTCTGTCTTTTCTATGCATTTGAAGATTTCTTGCAAAGGAGGATTGTTTAGGTATATGGTACAGTACGTCATTGCTCAACTGTAACAGTACGTACCCCAATATGTTTCTCCTTCTTCTTCTATATCTTAAGGGCCCATGATCAATTTATTGATCACTTTGGCTCCTATGCATGTAGATGGGATTTGCAATGTTTCTGTGCCTGGTGTTGATGAGGAAATTTCACTGATTTCAAGTGCCACTTTGTGAGGGAATCATGCACTAGGGGTTTGAAGGCTTGAGGCAATAGACACAAATGTGTCTAGTGTTGTCGCCTCAACTGTTCCTTTTGAAAGCTTGTTCCAGTCCCTGATTGTCTTGGGCAGGAATGAGCAGCTCCTATACTGGCGTCTTGCTGGTATGAGCCTGAATTGCCTGTCATGGCCTCGTCGCTGTCTATGGGGGTTGCACTAACTGTTGACTTCATGGCTTGCTTCATTATACTTCTAGAAATGTTGGCTACAGCTTTTTGAGGACAGGCATCATGACAATGTTCGGTAGGTGGTCTCACTATAGTGTCATTTTAAAAAAAAAAAACTGGAATGATACTTCATAGCTCGATTCTGCCTGCACCTCTAAGTGAGCGCCCCCAAGTGAGCATCTCCAAGTGAGCACCCCCAAGTGAGCACCCCCAAGTGAGCACCTCCAAAGCACCTCCAAGTGAGCACCCCCAAGTGAGCACATCCAAGTGAGCACCTCCAAGTGACCACCTCCAAGTGAGCACCTCCAAGTGAGCACCCCATCATTATTGCGGAAATAAAGATATTCATAACCCAGGTAGGTTAAAACTTGGTTGCCGCTTTAACTTCTCGAAAATTCCATGGCTGGGACTATAAAAATAAGAGAGAAAAATAAGTTATTAATCCGATCTTCTTACAAATTAACATAAAGTTTCTGTCTGTAGCCATGATGAAGCTAAGCCAAGTTATTCTTACACTGCATGAATAACATGGCTTTGATTAATCCCTTAATTATAAATTGATTGGGACCTCAAATATACTTGTAGTTTAGTTGTAGCTTTTACTAAATTTTAAGTGAATTTAACTGGAGCTGAAGGGCAGATTAGGGCTAATAATAGTTTGCAATAGTATTTCTAAAACCGTTATAACGTAAACAAGATACATTTAGGTATGTACTTTGATAGTTGTTTGACACTACTTTGATTTTTATTAGGCCTACTCCTCCTCCTCATGTCCCTTAGTCCTTGGACCGTTGGGGCGCCACAGATGACATGTGAACCATCCTCCTCCATTCCTCTCTGTCTTCAGCACTATGCACTGCACCGCCCAGTGTTAGTCCTGTCCACTCTTTGATGTTATCCTCCCACCTTTTTCTTTGTCTTCCTCTTCTTCTCCCTCCTCTTGTGGTGCCCTGCAATATTTCTTTGCCAAGCCCTTGTTTCCTTGTTACGTGGCCGTACCATTGCAATTTGCGTTTTTTCACAGTCACCAGTAGGTCATTGTACTCCCCAATTGCCTGACGAACCCTTTCTTTCACTGTATCATTGGAAATATGGTCCCCATAGCAGATGCCAAAAATGCTTCTGAAGCATATCATCTCCATCACCTTTCTTTTCCTTTCAAGATCGGCTGTTAATGTCCAGGATTCGCAGGCATACAGGAAAATGGAGAGGACTAATGAGTGCATCAGCCTTATTTTGGTGCTGGGGGCTATATTTTTGTCATTCCATATTTTCTTGAGCTTTTTTAGTGCTGTTGTAGTCTGCGCAATCCTGGACATCAGTTCGGGTTTGGAGCCTTCTTCTGAGACTATTGCTCCTAGGTATTTGATTAGGCCTAGTACTGCGATTTAATTAATAGCTACCAATCCTTAAGTTACACACTTTGATAAGCTTGTATGTAATTTTTTATATGTATAACTTCTAAGTTAGTATTAGTTATATAATACTATGGGATTTTCTTCCACATTTCGTCACCCTCATATTCTATTGCTATTGTTTTTATGCCTATAACTTTGTTATAAAATGAGTCAAAAATGTAAACATTAAAGGGAACACGGTTAAATATGAGTTCTTCTAAATAAAACCACAAAATACAATTTTAGTTTTTGTTAATATCCCGCAAAAAATATTTTCCTTGATAATTTTCCTTATTAAAAACGCATCAAATATGCTGACTCGTCACTTATTTGTATTTAATTAATACATTTTAAAAAAAAAAAAATTAATTTTCTTAATTTTATAACAATAATAATATTCTTTAGATATTAATTTCAAATTTTCAATGGAATTGTTTAACATTTATAACTATAAAATAATAATACAGGGATTATTTAATTCCTTTAACTAAAACTGACGACAATGACAATTATACTTTTTATTTTTCCATTTTCTATATATGTAGTTTTAGTCCCATTTGAATATGACCAAAAAAATATTATGTTCTTTATTTTAAGTTACCGTACTAATCTTGTTTTATAAATCAACATGTATCAACTTTGGCTGTTAATGTTAATAGAAATTAAAATAAGTTCTAGTCATTTGCTTGAGGTAAGTACAAGCTTTTATGATTATTCTTTAACTTTAGTAATATCTTAAGAAATTCTCGGATTACTGTGACTGTGGCAGAAAGTGTGTTATTTCTTGAAAACTGATGATTAAATTATATAATAAGTTTCTTGTGGAATATTGTGATTTGTGAGTGAATACAGGATATTTCAATATCAAAGGTAAGTGAATATTTAATTGGTGGAATATCAAAGGTAAGTAAACATTTTTATTTAATTTGAGAATCATAATTTTCATTAAAATATGATTACATAGCCTTAAATATCATTACTACATATAATACTAACAATAGACATAGATTCTGCAATAACAAGCTGGGATGGCACTAGTAGGCCTATATTAGTATACGCTGCACCTATACGTACCAGGGTACATATAGCAACAAAAGGCTATTCGGACCAGAAGTGGCTCCATATAGATTAAATGGCTTCGGAGCCGGGTGTGATAACAATAATAGTATGAGAATTTTTTTTTTAAAGTGTTTTTTCTCCTTATTTCATAGATTCATAGTTCTATTCTTTTTGGTTGTGTTTTTTTCCTTATTGCAGGTAGTTGTTTTTTCTTTCTAATTTTATTTTTTTGTTTTAGCCATTTTCGTAGATCAATTTTTTTTTTTTTTAAATATAGTAATCAAGATGATTTAGATACATTTATTGTCTTCATTTGAATTTTAGAAAGGTAATAATATTAATTTAATTATTAATGGACCACGTTATAGAATTTCACCAACAACGGAGAGCGACCAATGTCCAAGCGTTGGTTGATGTGTTACGTGTCCTCATAATGAGCAGATCTGGGAAACGTTACGAGCAGACCAGGGATTATGTTGCGATATGTTAACTAGAGAGTTGTGCCACCCACTACCACTAAGTTAAAATAAAAAAAAAAACTCTTCAGCTCGCCGAAAATGCCACCCCTCATTATAATTTTTTTTTTTTAAAGTGCCCTGGGCGAATGCACCCCCTGATATTGAGGTCCCTTGCGAGTACCACCTTTACATGGCTGTGCATGGATCCAGTGGGCTAGAAAGAAATATCAGACAAAGTAGATTTATAAAATAAAAATTAAAACATATTTGAATCTAAATATATCCTATTGGGCAACTTTTATAACGTATCTTTGAAGACAGAAGAGTTCTCCTTGTTTTCCCACAATGGCGTCGTAAATCTTCTCTTCTATATCTTAAGGGCCCACGATCAATTTATTGATCATTTTGGCTCCTATAATTCATGACAAAAGAATCATGAAATGTAAATTTAAAAAAAATCTTGTACTATTTTGTTAAATGGTTATTGTATTCGAACAAAAAGACGCAATTTTAAGCCTTTAGTTCCATCAGGTAAAGAGGAAGTTTTAATTTTATATTTATATCACTAGAAATAATTATTCGCGCATAAATTTCATTGCCTTAATTTAACTCTTTAGTCTATAGTTGAATTTTGCATGTTTTTCATGAGATTTCTAGTGACCTTAAAAAAGAGTCAATAACTTTTAGAATCCTTGTCCTTGTCTAAAATTCATGATGTTATATATATTATTGTGGGGAAATGCATGAGGTTTCTAAAAATAATTGTTTTCAAACACGGTAAAAGTGCAGTTCAGGTGCGTATATTATTTCTTAGCGCATTTCGTATTTTAAATTTTTTTTATCATTTAAACTTACGTGTATTCTTTAATAATTAAATCCAGGCAGTTATAGTTAACTAATTCTAGATTATAAATCGCATCTTTTCTTTTTATTTTACTTCTAAAGAGTCTTTAAACATCCCCCAACCAAAGTGACAGGGCCCCCATTTGTTTGTATTTTTCTTTTTACGCTATGCCAGATTTTTAGCCACCTATAAGTTAGTAATGCTAAACGAAATTTTCAAACTAAGCATGTTCACAAAAAAGAATGAAATACTAGATTCTTCATTACGCACAAGCCCCCCCCCCCCCAACTTTCTTTTTTTCCCCTCTCAGAGAGCTCGGAATATAGGGGTTGTCCTTTGAAGTCGGGTCGGGGAGGGGGGGGATTAGAAGTGGATCACTGACTAAGCAGTGGACACACACGTCATCATTGTCCTGGACCTGGTGTGAAGCTGATCACCCTGAAGGCTGCTAATACGCTGTCCGTGATTGGTCAGCTCTAATTTGAGCACCCCTCCTCTTTTTTCGTATGCAAATGCGCTTATTACTGGTGACTGATTTGCGCTGAGTAAAGTGAGGGCTAGTGATTATTTTTTTTATATTATAAGACGGACTCGTTTTGGCTTTGCGGTATTGCTGGTTGTAGGATCATTTTGTTTAAAATTGCAGGACGACCAAGAAACAATAACTAAAATGCAACAGGCATTTTTAATGGTGCAGCATTTGGTTTAAACGCGCACCTTGTGGGGCAACAAATAACGTTAATACAACTGGAATTTCTCCTAAGGCGCTCGTAACAATTGCAATGTGGCTTGTAAGCTGGGTTCGTATGTCAAGTATGTGAGCTCCCCATAATTACCGGGATCTGCATATCACCCGAAACAGGATCTCACCGTAACCGGTATCCCGCCAGGATCGGTAACCCACTGGATCGGGATCCCACCGGGATCAGGATCTCACTAGGATCAAAATCCTATCGGGATCGGAATCTCACCGAAACGGGATCCCACCGGATTGGGATCTCATTTAGTTTGGGATACCACCGAAAACGGATCTCACCGGGATCGGTATCTTACCGGGATCGGGATCCCACCATGACCAGGATTCTATCGGAATCACATCGGGTTCGGGATCCCATCATGATCCTTCCGGGTGCCATCGGAAAACGGGAAAAACGAAAGGTTTACATAAGTTATTTTAATTGTTTTTAATAGGAGACAAATTAATTATTATTATTTTTACTATAGTGTTGTTGTTTTGTTGTTGACATTTCCTTTAATAGCAATGTGAACTAAAAGGACGTAGCAGATGTTTTTGTCTGAATGCAGCCCCGGGCGACTCCGGTTATCGTTGATAGTAAAGTTATAAAATAAATACATCTTTTATTTTAACAAGATTCATCCAATTGGGCAACTTTTATAAAGTATCTTTAAAGACAGAAGAGTTATCCTTGATTTACCACAATGGCTCCGTAAAACACGAAAGATTCATAAAAATGTACTTTTTTTATCTCGTAAAATTTGTTAAATTGTTGTTGTATTCCAATAAAAAGATGGTATATAACTTTTAAAATACTTTTTATAAAGAATTAACATAAGTTTACACGGGAAAATAAGAGATTCAAACAGAAATAATATACGCACCTGAACTGCACTTTTACCTCAAACACATAGTGTCAATGAGTCAATACTTAGAAGTAGGCACTTGAATACAAAATTTAAAAAAAATTGAAATAATTTTTTAAATAACACAGTTAGTTAGAGCAAATTTCAAATAAAAAAATGAAACCAGAATCAACTTTTTAGCTTAAGTACTTTTTGAGCTATGAATTTTTAAAGTGTGAGTTCGTTTGGTATTTTTTACTATGGACGAAACCTCCACATCTTGTGACCTCATTCCGCTGATCGCGTCATGCGCAATGACTATATACTTTATATAAGGCAACGCATCGCCTTATCACTAAAATACTGTTTAGGGTCGACTTAGTTTAAACTTTCAACTTTGGCACATGAATAATTAATTAAAGCTTTCCCTTCCAGAATCAACTTTTTAGCTTAAGTACTTTTTGAGCTATGAATTTTTAAAGTGTGAGTTCGTTTGGTATTTTTTACTATGGACGAAACCTCCACATCTTGTGACCTCATTCCGCTGATCGCGTCATGCGCAATGACTATATACTTTATATAAGGCAACGCATCGCCTTATCACTAAAATACTGTTTAGGGTCGACTTAGTTTAAACTTTCAACTTTGGCACATGAATAATTAATTAAAGCTTTCCCTGACCAATGGTATAGTAGTTTTTGCACACAGCAAACTCTTATGAATGAAACTCTGAGGTAGTACTACGATACAGCCATTATGAAAGTGGCTGTGAATGGTTGCACACGGTAAATTCTGATAATTTATTATACGGATTCTACCGGGTTGTTAAAGCTCAAATTAAAACATTCCAGTTTAAATGTCTTCAAAATGCTCTCTGAAACACAAGTTATCAATTATTTTGCTGTAAATAGTGATAATAAATTAATATTTCCTAAGTATCGGCAACTTCCGCCATTAAAAAGGGGGCGTGGCCCACCCCATGGCGAAATTAGGTTGAGCGAGCTGAATGACCTGCTGCGAACGCGTAGAAACATGGCGTCTCTCGTAAGACACTTATCGCTGTGAAAATTGGCATACATGTAGATCAATGTAGATTCCCCAGATGCAAAAAAAATTTGGTAGTGACAAATTTTTTCCTTCGACTTAATTTTAATGATGAAAGTTGCCTTATATTTACCAAGGATTTTCTCAAAGCTGACTGATTGTAAATGAAAAAGAAATTGATTAAAATGTAGGCCAAGATGTCTACCTAATTATAAGGCCGAAAACGGAACTCGAATATATATCGAAAGTACTAATTTAATGATAAATAGACACACACATCGGAAAATTAAAAACTCTGATTTTTCGCTGATTGCGAATTCCCATACACAAAAAGTAGTAGTCTCCCTTGACTTACCGAAGTATCTACTTAGAAGTAGAAGTTGTGAAAAAAAAATGCAATTTTTTAAAAAATGAAAATGTGTAAAAAAAAAATTGGTGATCACATGCAAAGAAGGAAAAAAACAAACAGCATAAAATTTTTGAATAAAATCTGTTTATTTAGAAAGCAAATTCATTTTCCTATATCATATTCATGATTTAGAACATTTCATGAGAATTTGACCAAAATATAAATTATTTTGTAAAATGTGTCAAAAAGGGGAAATAATTTTTTAAAAATAAAAATCACCACCCCCACCAAGTATTCACAAAAATTACAGGTTATTATTATTTACCTTTTAAAAATTACTTCAAGATTTTAAAAAATAAAGAGATTTTAAACTTCATGGTACTGTTAGAAAGTTTCTTGTTTTTTTAACAAAGATAAATTTACCATGCGCTATATTTGATTTATAATTTTATTTTCTTAGCATTCTTAATTTATAGCACTAGCACACTCACAATTGCTTTTAAAATCTATGCAATCAGGAATTATTGCATTTAGATTGTATTTGATGTTATTTACATTTGCAGCACTTTGAACTGCATCACTTTCAGTAAATCATCAAATGCTAAAATAATTTCCTCGTTGAAGTCAGTTGAGAATAAAATGTCAGGTAGCTTCAGTTCATCTATATAATAGTTTTCTTTTGAACAATCCTGAAGAGATTATAGCTGGCATTATCAACAAAATGCAAAAGGGGATTAGTCCAGTGCTGTTCTCTTTACTTAGAATGATATATTCATTTATCAACTGGTCAACACCAAACAGGAATGAATTGTATGATTTCAAAATCTGATTTGACAATATTTGGTTTTTCTCCCCAATAATTGCCTAGAAAGACACCATCAGTTTTGGTTTTGTTCACAAAAGAAAATACATTTGCTGTGATTATTTGAAATAAGTGAGGCTTGTCTAATTTTCTCTCCACTGAACATAGTATAAATTATTATCCATCACATCATATCACTTTGCTTTGGTTTTTATCTTTATTTACTTATGATAAAGTCTGACAAGTTCACTTTGCATAGTTTGTCCTCATTGTCTGTTTCAATTTTATCAACTTTGAAGAATGTCTTATTTTAATATATATCTGTTTTGGGGAATACAGCATGAGCCCACAATTCATGGTAGTAAGGAAACATTGTTGCGGTTGACGAGTATTTTTGTACACTGAGGACTTGTACAGTTGACATGCACATTAGTAGTCCTAGAAATGTGTAAAAGTGATATGTTGTTGAGATATCAACAAACCACAGTTGATGGATGGTTTAGAAGGTCCCATGGTAGTTGAATAGGTGTATTTTACAAATGTTTCAACCAAATTCAGTGTGAAACATAT
>CAXITT010000212.1:666930-679509 GCA_964033795.1 Lymnaea stagnalis | reverse complement strand
ATTTTTTTTCGGTCGTATGTTGGAAGAAGTCGTTAAGAGAGGGTTGCAAAAAAGGAGGTTTTACTGTATTGGAAAGACTTTACCATCACCCAGACAGCCCTAAAAAATATGCTAGGGTACTTTTCTTTGACTTCTCATCAGCATTTAACACTATCCAACCACACCCTATGATTTAAAAGCTTTATTCGTAAGGTTTAAACTCAAATTTTCAAGTGAGGTGAACTTTTTAACAAATTGCCCACAATATTTCAAGTTGAATGACCAAATATCATTAACTAGAGAAATATGTACCAGGGTACCACAAGGTTGCGTTCTCTCCCTTGTCCTCTATACAACATATACCAATAATACCCAGAGACCAAGCATTCCAATAATTAAATTTGCTGATGATACTATCATTGCTTAATATCTGAATGGGAAAACATATACCACTAGCTTTATCAGTTGGTGCAATGAAAATTTTCTTCAGTTAAGTGTCTCAAAACTGAAAGAAATGGTTGTCCATTTCCAAAGGGGGAATCACGCAATTACAGATCTCACGATAAATAATCACAGTATTGAAGAAGTAAAGACATTAAAGTATCTAGGTATCACCATTAATAATAAGCTGACAGGGCATGACTTGGACTTTAACAAAAACAGCAGAAAACCTATTAAACACATGGGAGAGAAAATTTCTCCGCGAAATATATGACAAAGGATGAATACGTACCAACCAGAAATTGTAAAGTCTATATCAGGATCCTATGCTGGGCAGGATATAGAGAATGCCAAAAAACAGAAGAGTGAAGCTGGTACATTACCGAACCCCAAAGGAAAACGGTTCAAATGCGGACCTAGGCTTAAATGGCTGGATGATGTGGAAAAAGATCAATAGCAGCTGGGAATCCAAGCATGGAAAAGAAAAGCTTTAGTTAAGTCTGAGCGGAAAGAAGTAATGAGGCAGGCCAAAGCCCTACATGGGCCATAGCGCCACAAGGATGGATGGATGACATGGCATGAACACAGCCAAATTTTTTATTAAAAAATCAACCAAAGACTTTTCTATCTTTCAAAAAATGTACTATTTCGGTGTAAACAAACAAGTTATTAACTTATTATACAATGCAACAATTGGAAGCCTTCTAAACTTCAGTCCCATTACACTGTAGGGCTATCAGCTCCATCTAAAAATTTGCAGGTGCAGTTTCCACATCTATGACAAATTGGTTAGAAACAGCTTGAAATGACTTTTCTGTGCTTCAAAGTCACTAAAGTGCCGTGCAAACTCCGCGCAAAGTAAGTTTTTCAGCAAAGTGTGCACTGGGAAACACTATAGCTTGACTTCGTTCAACATTGCTTGGCAACAAGAAAAGTGAGACAAGTTGCATGTGTGTCTCCCATAATCACAGCTTAACTTGAAATGCCTTCACTGCATCATGCATATCAGTGATCAAGTGGTCCCGTCCCTGGAGCTGCAGGTTCAAGTCGCTGAGATGAGTGGTTATGTCAGACAGAAATGCCAACTCACATTTCCACTTTTTATTTTTAACCCGAAAAACTGTTGAGTCTTTCCCAATGCTGCCCATGAATTGAGAGATTTCATCAATCAGCTGGAAAAATCTACTAAGAACTTTATCAGACTTAGCCACCGCATCTCTGTATGATAAGGCATGTCGCCAAACTCTTGAGTCTATTTCCACCAAAAAAATATTGAAATTACCTGTGATTTAAACTTTAGGCTCTGATAAAGTTGACGGTTTGTGTAACAGTGCTCATTACACCTTCCATGTTGAGGACTTTACCACACAGCCAGCCTTGGTGTATGATGCAGTGATATGCTATCAATCTACCAGTAAATTTATCCTGCATTTTTAACCACATCCTTCCAACTAACTAGTCCACTTTTTTCGCTGCACATCGCCAGTGCTCCCTCCATCTGTTGTAAGTCCAACAAGTTTGTCCCAAGGCAAGTTCATGTCGATTAAACTTTGACATTTGTTGTCAAACATTTCTTTTCCTGTCATTTCTCATGCATTCCATGTCCAAAATTTCTTCTGTAACATTGAAAGTGGAGTCCACTCCATGGATGAAGATAGCGAGCTGTGCAGTGTCAGTCATGTCATTACTTCCATTGACAGTAAGTGAGAATGCAACAAAGTCTTTGTCTTTTTCGATCAGCTGTGTGTTCACATCAGTGGCCATCTCACAAGCCCGATCAGCAACGGTATTTCTGCTAAGGCTTACATTTGCAAAATATGCTTTTAGTCTGAACACAAGACGTCACACACTTTCACCATGCAGCACTTCATAAGCTCTCCTTCTGTAAATGGTTGGCCTGATTTTGCAAGCTCCTTCGCCACAATAAAACTTGCTTTCACAGCAGCTTCAGTATGTGAAAAACATTCCTCTTCAATTCTTCTACCTTCTGTTGCTTCTACTCTGCATTCAGGCTTTTTAACTCTTTCGATGCGGAACAACGCACACCGCGTTCATCCGCCGTTCTCAAAAGCATGGACCAACGCGCTGTGCGTTGTTTCAATTTCATGTTTGTTTCTTTGCTATTTCTCGGTTAAACTTTTTAAGAGCTATTTTTAAAATAAGACTTTTACAAAGAAGAGTGGTACTTCATTGTTAATAAGCGAAACCAAGGTTTATTTGTTGTCATTTGGAGCACTATTTTAATGATTTTCTTCGCTTTTTTTTTCTACTGTTGCTATGGCTACTCTAGGCCCAAGTAGGTGAGTAAGTTTCCTAGACGACTAACGGCTCAAAAAGCTTTGGAATTGTTTTATACTATTTCTTTTGATAGCGAAGATGATTTACATTTAGATCAATCACAAGATTCCGATAGTAGTAGTTTTAGAGGATTTTAGTTATAGAAATGAAGATGAGGTATGCGTACATCATAGGGTTTGGGGAAAAAATGATTATTTTCTGTAATTTATTTTATTTAAACTGAAAAAATAGCTCACAAACATATAGTCCTTTCATTTATATTTCATTTCATACCAAGTTTAGTCTTATAAACTAAAGAATGATATTTTAAATATTTTTTAATAAACCCAACCTCTCACTCTTTTTCGCTCTTTGAAAAAAATGTACATTTTTTTAATAAAAATATGCCGCAGCGAAAAAGTTAACTTGTCTTGATGTTTATTCTCTTGGGGCTGTATCAGATTATATTCCTTGATCACAGCCACATTATCTCCACAAAGTAGGTACAGATTGATACCACTTTAGCCATAGCAGGAAAGGGTGATGTAGAATTCGGGCTCTACCTTACTTTCATTTCTGATGCGCTTATCCAAAATGAGCAACTGAATGTTGCTAGCCTACTGTAACAACGAACATCCACTCACTACACAACTTTTATTGTCGCTTATTTTGATAGAAAAAGCGAGAACGCTCTCAGGTAGCCTATCGCTGGACACGGCAAATTATTAGGGAATTTGATTTGCACTTCATATCGCAGGGCCATTAAAAAATATTTGAGCCTAAAATTCTCTCTCATGCCTGGTATAATTGTACGCTGGTCAAAACCTCTCAGGCCTGATATAATTGTACGGTGGGCCTGATGTGGCCCACTGGCCTTAAGTTTGACACATATGATATAGGAGTACCTTTTTTCTTTAAATTTACTACTCTTCTTTTGTTATAATGTTTTTTTTTCAGATGCATAACTTTGATGTAGACATTGCAGTCTTTGTAACATGTAACAATAACCAACACATATTTTCATCTTCAATTAGTCTTACAGCTAAAGTGAAGTAGATGAAGTACATGGAAACAGTTGAAATAAATGAATAAAAATACCATTGTAAAGGGACAGTAAATAATATTATTTTAATATTTTGTTTTTTCACTTCCAGGTTAATGCATTCCACACAAGTGACTTGACGGTGAAATCCAAGATTTTTCAGTAAATCTATATTATAGATTCTTGGCTGACAGCTGAATATACACCATATCTTGGCTGACAGCTGAATATACACCATATCTTGGCTGACACCTAAATGTACACTATACCTTGGCTCACACCTCAATGTACACCACACCATCTTGGCTGATGTCTGAATGTACACCACACCATCTTGGCTGACACCGGAATGTACACAACACCATCTTGGCAGAATGCTGGATGTACACCATACCATCGTGACTGACACCTGAATGTACACCACACCACCTTGCCTGAAATCTGAATGTACACCATATCTTGGATGACACCTGAATGTACACTACACCATATTGGCTGACACCTGAATGTACACCACACCATCTTGACTCATCTGAGTGTACAACACACCATCTTGGCTGACACCTGAATGTCTCAACCCAAGTAAACAAATTTACCAAATTATTAATGAAATAAATTTCTGCTAACACACAAGTAAAATTTTTAGACTTTTCAATCAACCTGTTCATTGTTTCAATCACTTAAACTTTAACATTAATAGTTTTAAACCTATAATATTTTTCATTTGTAATTCAAATAAATGTAACCTTGTTGCTGTATGAATGTGCTGCTCCACCAGAACTAATAATATAGACTTTTTAATTACCCTAACCTGTCTTGGCATGAAGACTGATTGATAAAATGTATTACCTTGACCAGTTGGTTCAAATAGACTGATGAGCTGAATGAAATACCCTAATGCTCAGTTCAGACCATCAAATTCTCATCAAATTTTCGTTCATACATTTGATGCACTTTTTGTATGAAGCCTTGTCATAACTTTAAAATAACTATTTGATCATATTTTGATGGCGTGCACATTTTTTAATATCTGTATGATTATGCACCCTCCATATCATGTGAACAAACACTAAGAAGAATTTCATCAATCTAGGTCGCTAGGTCGTGTTTACATTGACTAAGCTAAGTTATCAAAACAACAGCAGCCTCCAAATAATAATTATGTACTTAATTTAGAAAAAAGATGTAATAGAAACATTAGACAATAAACGGGCGAAGGGCATGATGTAATTAAAGGGTATTTATAAATTAAATAGGCTTATTATTTGTACAGCATATA
The DNA here is from genome assembly GCA_964033795.1 of Lymnaea stagnalis. Classification (NCBI taxonomy): domain Eukaryota; kingdom Metazoa; phylum Mollusca; class Gastropoda; family Lymnaeidae; genus Lymnaea; species Lymnaea stagnalis. Next base: position 674,491 of record CAXITT010000212.1, on the reverse strand, counting down.
TACTAATAACCCTGTAACTGTAACACTAATGACTACTTTGTACTTCCATTTGGATCAATGAGAAATTTTATCAGCTCGAGCTCCAGGCAAAGAAAATATTGCTCCTGAGCTCCGCAACCCTGATTACAAATAACAATTAGAAATTTAATTCTCCTACCCCCTACCCTCCTTTTTTGTTTTTAGTGCTATCATAGCAAATGGATGCCCCTTTAATTAAATTAAAGAGTTCAACTTTTTAAATTACTATAGGCGCAGTATAGGTTAGTTATTATATTGTTGTTCTGTGGCGATCCCTTAGGTCCACTTTTTAATAATTTCCACAGATAACGTAAAATCGTATTATATTATTGTTTGAGTCATGTTATAGACTTTTTTTTTTGGTAGAATGTAGAAAAATGAAAAACTTGACTTTAGATATAATAAATATTTAAATAAGGACCCTTCAAATGAGATAGATTCATAATAAAAAGCTTACATTTCTCAAAAGTACTGTTACATTGTACAAGTATAGTAAAGCTCTCCTGAACATTCATAAATAAAAGTTCATTAATAAAAAAAATAATCAATATAATTTTTAAATTGATTTAATGGGAATTTTAGGTGCTATTTGACAAGTTATGAGATACCGGTAGTTAAAAAGAGAATTAGCAGTACTCTTTTTCTTGGTCTGATCAACTGCCAGTGGAAAATAGGTCATTAACTATTTCTTTCCATTTCTTCCATTCTCTAGATATCTTCTCCAGCTCTTGACAATTTTATAACCCCGTATATTTTTGTTGACATCCCTTTACCAAGTTTAGGGAAATCATTCCTGATTTATGTATTAAAATTAACAGAACACTCATTTGTAGTACACTGCATTAGATTTTAAAAGTTATATTGAGTACAATTATTTATACTTTTATATACTGGTACTCTAATTTAAACTATAAAGATAATATTTTAGGGAGTGGTAATCTCCTTTTAAAATAATTTCAAGATAAAACACCTGATTTAAAACATACAAATACAAGTCCAATCACAAATACAAGTTCAATCACAGATTTCACAAGAACTCAGAAACAAAATTGTATACATTTTATTAAAAACTAAGCAGTCCTGAATGAAGTTATCAATAAGCACTACCATTAGTTGCAGCATTTGTATATTGAAAATAGGATGTCACAATCATCTTTGACAATGAAAATCTTGTCGTTTCATTGTCTCTCAAGCTAGGGGATTGTAAATGTGTCTCTAGTGTTTAATAATTTCTGGAAAAAAGATACATTTTATTTATTACTCATAAAAATATATAAAATACATACATTATAAAGTAATGATCACACTCATTTTACAGTATAAACATTTATTTTTTAAATTATTAAGTAACTGACTTTACTAGTAAGGTATAAACTAACTTGAAATTTTTTAAATAATGTAACAATCATAGGGTATAAATATCTGTTACCTATACAAAAATATCATATCAGTTTATAAATGTAAAAAATAAAAGCTATTTTTAATATTTTCTTGATAAACTATTTACACAAAAATAAAACATGCTATAAAATCAAATTTACCACAAAAATTTAAAAAATTGAAGTAATAATGTAAAGATATCCCAGAAGAATTCTCTTTATAAGTATAAAAGTCATATACTTCTATTAAAATGTTTATTAAAAAGTATTTTAAATGATTACAAAATGTAAAATTATTTAGAGAAAAGTAACACGTTAACAAATAAAGTTAAATTTAGCATAACAGAATTAAATGTTAATTTACTGAATGCTAGTAAAATAAATGTCTGAAATAGAGATATTTTTTCTCCCTCGATTTTGCAAAATACGGTCAAAGGGAAGCAACCATTAAAATAAACACATTTTTAAAGACCACTGCAATAGCTGCCCATTAATTATAATTTATTTATACGATTCAAGAAAGTTAACTCTTGTCACCTTGGTGAAAAATCGTATTAACATGGTTACTGTTCCTAATTCTTTATGAAAGTATGGGAACTAACTGCTGTCACCTTGATAGACAAATTAATTTTTTGAGTTGCCTCTGAGTATTTGAGTACTCTTATACCAAAAGTTTATTAAAATCAACAATTTTATTAGCTTTCCTTTGGATAAAGAATTCTTTTGTTCTGGTAGTATTTGGTTGCTGCATCCATGTACTGGCGTCTTTGCAACGGTTGGGGGTATGATATTGCTGATGCTGTGGTTTGAATTACTTTTCCTAAATTATAGATAAAGAATGATAACTTTGTCAGTAATTTTCAAGGTACAAAACAAACATTAGTTGAAGTACAAAAGCTTTAATGAGCAAAATTTTAAGCCATATAGTAAAAAAAAAAGGTTAAAAAGTTAAAACGAATTATGACTTAAATTTAACAAAATGGGGGCAATTAGCTCCAGCATGTTCAATGCCTATATTTTCACATAGGTTTTAGGCAATTCTGACAGATCCATTCAATGGCTTCTATGTCAGCTTTTTCTGGGATTTCATTATCAAAACTATATTTTTAAACATTTAAAGCTGTTTCTACAAATTAATAACTTTTGTTTTCAATTTAAACTGTATCTGTGTAATGTTATATGAATTAAAACATGTATTTTATTAATCAGATCAATATTATTTGGTTGTTTTAATAATCTTTTTAACAGTTGGGGGTGTTAAGTCCCTCCTATTTAAAATATTCATTTTTATAAACTAATTAAATAAATAAATTATCTACAGAACCATATCTCTTTTACAAATGCTTCCTATTATAAATATTAAAAGTAACTTTAGTATTAAAGTAAATTTAAAAAATTTTGGTTTAGTTCAAACTTCAAAAAATTTGCCTGTCATTATTTTAGTTTTACTCTGTATATGTATATATGTATTGAATTATTTTGAATTAAAATTTAAAAAAAAAAAAAAAAAAAATTTAAAGTANGACCAGCTTCATTTGCTCTACAAATATCAGTATTTTAACTCATTCATTACATACACATATAGTTAAAAACTACAAAAAAGTACTTGCTGAGTTTAGTTGTACTTGTTTTTGTATGTAAACTAAAAAACTTTCACTGTAGAAATAAAATTTCAAGTTAAAAAAAAACAAGCTCCCTCTTAGCTGAAGTTTTACAAATGGTTTGAAGAAAGCTAAAAATAGGAGGGAAAAAGCACTTGTCTAAAAAGACAAATTAAAAATCAATCCCATAGGTTAGAAACCCAAGAATGGTTGTGAAAAGTTCTCTGATAGTTTAGTAAGTTTTAGTAAGTTTCCTCCAAGTACAGCTTAATGCCCTTCTCTCTTCTTTCAATAATATCAAGCATTTTATTGTATGAACTGAGCAATTAGGGCTTAATACCCCATGGAGCCAATTACCTCCCTTTACCCTATATGTGTGAGGAGGGGGATACTGTTTGATGTCAAATTATGTATTATAGGTGTAAGTTAATTAGGATTAATTAAATTAAAATCAAGCTATTTAATTTAGTTTTCTACAAAATTTTATGTAAAAATATTTCTATTCTTTAATCCTTTCCACAGCAATTGGGTGTTTTTAACTGGGTGTAAAACACAAAGAGACAGGCTGTGATTGCTGATATCTTGAGTCTCCTTTTAATAACCTTTCTCATACTCGCCGTAATCCACAAGGTAGTTGGAATGAACATCTCGATGGATGCAATTGTATAAAGTTAATAAGTTTAAAGTATAAAGCATGCGAAAATGACTAATTTTTTTTATTTTATTTTATTTTTTTTTAGTGTGAGGGGGGTGGGGGGGTTAATATATTTTCTACAGTCCCAAGCATAATTTAATTGAAGGAAAAAACATCTTAACTGGCTTATGAACATTTTTGTTTGGTTGTTCTTTGTTGATTATTTGAGTCTGTGTAGTCAATAAAATTAATTTTTAAATTTTGATAATAAATAATTATTCTGAATCCATTTGGGGACCAGTACTAATATTAATAACATTAACATGTATTCAACGTAACAAACCATTTCAAAGCATAACAGTCACATGTACACATGAAAAATAGGGGCTTTGCATCTCAGCTTTGAATTGTCTTCGCAAATATTAATGTCTTAATAAACTTGCTGAGTTGAAGTGGTTTGGGCAGCTGTTTGAAGTGTTTGTAAAGATTTCAAAACACTGGCAATGTTCTTCTTGATAATATCTTAATGCCTCTACTTGCGGAAATGTGCAAAATCATATATTGGCTGTCTGTGATTGGTTGCAGTGGATGCCAAGTCAACAATGTTGAAAAACAACCAAATGCTGTCTTTTACTTTTTTGTATTCACAGAGAACACCTTAGCCATTTGGTCCATGGCATATATGCCTCCTTTGATTTTGTTGTTATCTCTGGTTTCTTGCATTCAGTTTCACTTTCCATAACTGGACATTTGTGTATTGTGTTCTGGAGCAATACAATTTTCTGCGTCAAGCTCTGGTTTTTTACAAGGTTGTTTCCTGTCTGAACAAAAACACTGATTTTTTGAGGAGCAGACATTATTATTGTGTAGGAACATCTTGCTCCATTTCACTGTTCCAACTATAGGGTGAGTCTTTTCTCTGCCATTGGTTTTGCAAGTTGTAGGGGAATGAAATAATAGGCTGTTCTGAAATTGTGGCTACTTCCAATGAAGTTCCTTGTGAGAGAAATCACAATCTCTGGGGATATTCCAATATTTCTCTTTGCTGGCAGGGCATTTACGTTTTATTTGAAGAGATATGGGCAGCTCTTTATTTTTATTCCATATTTTTCGGGCTTGCATGGCATAGATTGAATAAATCTGCACTGACCTCTGCAACCAACCAGTTGTCCACCTACTGTGATGTTCTCTCCAGGAACATAATACCTCACCAAATTACTCAGGAATGCTTCTCATACATCTCTTATGGGATCAAAGATGTGACGAGCCAGAAAGGATTGATCAACCATCCTTGTCAAAGCAAATATGAATCAGAAATTTGCTGAATCTCTTCATTGAAAATGCTGCCCTAAAAGGATTTCCATCAACATGGCTAAATAAAAATTCCACTGAAATGCTGTTCAGATAAAGAGCGCCAGTGTGTAGTAGGCTTTTATTTAGATCTCATCATTAATTGCCATTTGTCTCCTTTTAATTTCTCACCTTCCCTGTTGGTGCAGTCAACTATTTTTTGTGTCATGTTATCATAATATACAAAAAAAATTGCTTCAGTGGGAGATAATACGCGATCTGTGAAGGGAGTTCGGTTTCAAGTCAATTAAATCATGCCACATATTAAAAAAGAAAAATAACATAAAGAGAGCCATTTATTGTGATATAAGACTATGGGGGTAACCCATCCAGTTGCCAGGAATTACCAGAAACAATTTTTCCCATTATTATAAGTGTACGGTTGTGCTATACCCAGTCACTAGGGACAGGGTATACTATATGTTATTTGGGAAAGTGTTAAATGATATTTCACCATTTTAGTTTATCTTAAATGCAATTTTTGTTTAGTTTGATTTGCGTTAGAAAATTTTGAGGAGAAATAATACCAATTACCAAACCACTGGTAATAGTAATTATTAAATTATCACAAGTAACTAGTACAAGACAAAAATTAGTAGACTCAAAATATGGAGGAAAAAGACTAACTACTTGTAGTACTAACAACTAATTTAATTTTTTAAAGTAGTTATTTACTGATACTGTAGTCTATTCTAACTTATTAACATTAAGTTCATTGTAGTTATTAGGAAATAACATTAAATGAATAATTACTTGATACATTGCCACTCAAAAAAGCTGGTCTGCATGACTGGGTTGAATAGATTCTTGACTTAATACTAAAGTCATAACAACAATTACTGTCGAAAAATAGTAGGCCTAGAGATCACAATCTTAATTTTATGAGAATATTAAATTAAATTTGTTGTTCAGTACTTCACTTAAAAAATTTCAAGGGCAGTTGAAAGGATTTTCTTTTGACAGTCTTACTAACATATAAAATTTGTAACACTAATGTCACCGAAGAATTAAAAAGTTATAGACAATTATAAATAATAATAACATAAATCATTAAAAATATATCAAAAATTGCTAAAGTTTTTAAATCAAACATAAATATTCAGGCCATACAAAAATAGGGGAATAAGTTAAGTGGGAAATATTGTTTAAGGTACATTGAGAGGTACAGTAGTCATGATAAATATTCTTTTGGGTACCGGTACCGTACATTGAGAGCTCCGGTAATGATGAGAAATATTTTTTTGGGTACGTGGAGAGGTACAGTAGTCATGGGAAAATGCAAGACACTGAACTTATTAGTTTTAGAAACATTGACCATTTTTGTGATGGAGAAATGATTTCATAGGACTAGCTTTATACCTTGCCATCTCAAATATATCTGACTTGATTTACATAAGATAAACAAAACTTAGGACTTAGTATATAATTATAATTCATAAAAATATATGGAAATATAGGTCAAAATGCCTTCTTCATTAACATCAGAATGTAAATATTTAATCTAAGGAAATGAGCTAAACCAAGTATGCGAAAATCTGAATAAAAGGATGCAACAAAAAACGAAACGTGTTGACAAGAATACTCCTTCAGTAAAGAAACTACAATAAATAAAATATATAATAAAAATAAACATTTAGCTTCAATGTGGTATCCTAGAGGACAGCAAGCGGACTGTAAAATAAATCCTTTATCATTAATTTTTGAAGTTTTTTGTTTTGTTTAGTAAGCCCTGGAATCTATAAAACAAAGCTTCAAAATTTGGTTGCCCAAGAGATTATTGAGGCCATGGGCTTACGTCTAGTTAGCCTATAATCTGACCCTTTCAAAAATACAGAATACACAATATAAAACTAGACAAGCAAGTTTATAATTTCTCTATTTACAGATTGTTTCTGTCAACACATTGGATGATTTCCTTGTTTCTATCAACACACTGGATGATTTCCCTGTTTCTATCAACACATTGGATGATTTCCTCCAAGAAGTGATCTGATAGAAAACAATTTCTCTTGATTTCATGGTTCATTGACCCAGGTACTGAATATCTATTAAGTAAATGTATTTCCAGTTTTTAATTAGTTTTATTTTACATGAGATTTAGTAAATTGTTTTTATTGCTCCCAAATGATACTCAGTTTGAAAGAGTGAGAAATAAAGACAAAAATATGCCATAATATATTGGAAACTTAAAAAATATAGATAGTAAAATATTTTTGATATTATTCTCAATTTTAATTTTGGTCATCAGAAATGAGATGCATCCACAATTAGGTACAACTGAGATACTACATCCATAATTGGGTACACCTAAGATTCATCTATGATTGTGTAACACTGAGATACTTCATCATGATTTGGTACAACTGAGACTGATATGCATTCATGATGGTGTACCACTAAGTGGGACTAAGATGATACCGGTACATCCATAATTGCCTACCGCTGAGATACTACATCCATGATTGGGGTACAATTGATATACATCCATGACTGGCTACCACTGAGATACTAAATCCATCATTGGGGTAAAAATGATATACATCCATGATTGGGGTAAAATTGATACATCCATGATTGGG
>CAXITT010000212.1:636082-649666 GCA_964033795.1 Lymnaea stagnalis | reverse complement strand
TGCCCCTAACTAGCTGGCGCCCGGGGACATCCGTCCCCCTGCCCCCCCTCGCTACGCCTCTGGATAGAGCTGCTCTGCGAGTTCTAAAATATTTTTTTTATGCCACTGACTAAATCTTACACCTCTAGTTTTCTCTCTTTACAATTCTCGCTGTTCAGACGAACACACGCTTGCTAGCAGTGAGGTGGTGAGTGAAGTTGTTGCCAGGCGACTAGCCTAAAGATTGCTGCTGACACAGCTGGCTAGTTCACTGTGACACGCAAAGCAACACTAAGACAATCACCACCATCAATAGGATGCGTTGCGGTGATATTTTTATATCTTTTGAAAGCCCCACCTATCCCACCCCCCTACCCGTATTTCTGGTATGCCACCAATCTCTTTAATCAACAATCCCCACCTCACCTTTCAGTGCGTACATAATATAATGAAGGATGGTCCCAACTATAAAAAAACATAGAAAAACCAATTGCGGGGCCATAGGGCTAAATCTTCCACAACCGAACATTTTTAAACTTTTTTTAAATCGGACAAAATTTCACAAATATTTTTCACCGGGTCTCTGAAAATCGTAGCTTTGGAGGGTCTCGGCGTACAATCGTAAAAGACATCTAAAAATCGTACATTGTACGCCAAAATCGTAAGAGTAAACAGGTCTGTGTCATTAAGTGTAGGTAATTTAGTTAAAATTTTATCACAATTATAATCATATATTTGGGTAGATAATTAATTTTATAATCTAGAGCAGGCCTACACAACTCAAAATGTAAAGCGGGCTGTACTACTTTATGAAAAACTTGTGCTGGCCAAAAGAAAATAGGTCAGGGCTTGCGCGGGCCAAAAGAAAAATAGGACAGGGGAACATCTATTAAGAAAATAATAAGAATAAAGAATATTTCGTTACTTCGCAGGCCGCAAAATGGGTGCTGGCGGGCCACATGCGGCCCGCGGGCCGTATTTTGAGCACGCCTGATCTAGTGGATAGCACCCCTGATTAGAAAAGTAAAAATTACATAGAATTCAGATTCTCCAAAAAGCCACACAAAAAGTGGTAGCCTAGACAAAGAATTTTTTAAAATTATATACAAACCCTGAATTCATAAAGAAGACGAACATCTCCACACATTGAAGCACTTGGTGAGTACTGAAAAAAACAGCCCACTGTTATGAGAGGTGCAACCTGGTGCTTTCTTTTTTGTTCTTCTTCCCAAGCCTTAGCTTTAGCCAACTGCTGAAGTTTGAGCTTTTCTGGAGTGATCTGAAATTTATTTGAAGATAAAAAAAGGGAATATAAAAGTATTTCTTTAACAGTTTATAAATTTAAATATCTCCTCAGATAAAATATTTTTTAGTTTCCACTGAAAAAACACAATTTAATTAATTATAAAATTTAATTAAAAAATTAAGACAATATTCATTAAAAATTAAAGAGATAAAATAACCTCTGTAATTTAAAAAAATGCATTGTTTCTATTATGTATTTATTTATGTTCTGAAAATGAATATAAAAAAACATATCCATTTATTGAGATCAATAAAAGAATCTTATCTTAATAATAGCTAACCTCATCATCTTCATTGCAGCCTTCATCCTCTGACAAGTAACCATGAGGGACCATCCATCCATCATCCTCATCTTCATCCACTTCCTCCCCCTTTTCTTCTTCTCCCTGTGTGTTACATGAATATCAAATTCAAAGTAAAACTTTGTTCTTCAAGAATCATTATAAAAATGTACTCCTAAATTTGAGGAATATTACTGCCCTGAATTGATTGACTGCATCTGAACAGGAACAGTGCAGGAATCAAAAACCTTATTTTGTTTCGTTACATGTTTAAATTTGAAAAAAATTATTTCCATATAATCCCAAGATCTTATCTCCTCTCCATTCAAAGTTTTCATCTCGACTCCTTTCTCAAAGTTAATATTCCGCTCACTCACATGACCAAATCAAGCACCCTGATTGGCCAGTCTTATTCATCCCAATTCACCACCCTCCATGCTACAGTGCAAATACAGGGTTTTAACTGTGCTCAGCAATCTCTTATCAGTGGTTCTCAAATTCATAATAACATCTGTGACATATTGTAAATACATTTTTAAGAATAGAAGGTGATCATTCATAGCCTGTTTATTCATGATTTTATAACAATTGGTTAAAAAAAGAAAAAGGTTTCAGTAATTATATAACATCAAGATTTTTGGGATGTAAGTTTCAGAAAATGTCACACTTACTAGATTATAAAGGTTGCATTGTAAGGATTGATTTCAATGTTTTACCTTTTAAAAAACCTATAACCTATCTATTAAATGACAAATAAACTCAAGAATTTAATTAATGAAGTTTAAGAACATTCTAGTCAAAGGTCAACAGATGAAAAGTTCAAGGGTAATTAAGTACCACAATTAAGACAAAGGTATTTACTAAAAAAAATTACAATTTCTTTTTTGCTGGTTGTTTCCTTGAATTTTATCTAGTTAATGGGATAAAGATAATCATGGGGACCTTTTACCGTTATAATTTTTTTTAAATTCATTAAAAAAATTTTTTATATATAACTATTTTTATAGATCTGGTTGTTATTAAAAATACTTACATCTGAACACGATAAACTTTCTCCAGGTTCTTCTTCTTCCCATTCGTCATCACTATCAACCTCATAGTCAAACAAAGACTGAAATTGAAAATGAAACATGTCAACCACATTTATAGCCAAATGGAGTTCTGTACAATTTTATAAGACTTGGATTAAGGAGGGAAATAAATAATTCAAACAAAATTTTTTAAAATAATGAAATAACCTCATCCTTTTTCCATGGATTTCGTGGAAAGAGTTTTGGCTGCTTTCGCCATGTTCCATAGTAAGGTGGCCTATAGTCTGTGTGAAACTGTAGCAGCTTCACTTGATGAAAAACTTTCTTCAGAGCTTCAGAATCATGAATTATTTCAACATCCTCCGCAGGCTGAGGATTTCTGAAAATTTTTTAAAGACTTCATTAGCTTAGTGTGTAGCAATAGAGATGAGGTATCCATAAAGGAACAAATTATCTCATTTATTTAATATATCCGCCAAACTCTTTAAGTTAGTTCAGTAAGCTGATTCATTCCTTTCCTACCGGTATTAATTTTTTTTAAAAGCAATGTTGTGTAGCTTGGTAACTATCCATCTTTTAAATAAGTTCAGCACTACACCAATATACAATTTTAAGGTTGCAACCTACCAGTTGCCCATGGTGTCAGCAATTTTTTTAGAATGAGGAGCCCTTTTCAAACTTTATTACTGCTAAGAAAATAATTTAGCAGCCACGGGAAAGGTTTTTAAATGTTATTAAAGATTAATAAAGAAAAAAGATAAAAGCTTTAATTAAATGTTAACTATATATCAATTACATATGCAAAATTTTCGTGTTTAGAAAGAAATTAATAATAGCACAACAGTCATCTCATACTTGCGCAAAATTCTTCCAGTCTTCTGGGGGACTATTTCTTGATTTTTAAGAAGTTGTAAATAGGTCTTTACACTGCTCTGGAAACAAGATCACAAAGCATAGGCTCAATCTTTTATTTTTTTTAAAGGGTATCAACCTTCTAAAAAAATATAGATTTTCAAAAACTCAAAAAAATTGGTTAACTGAACACCCTCTGTTAAAACAGCTAGTTTATGGGACAGATGATAAAATTCTTTTCCCAACAACCTGAAAGCGCTGGTGACAGGCACACAATATTTTTAAATTTTTTGTATTAAAAATCAATGAGTTACTCTTCTTAGTTCAAGTTAAAATTATATAATGTTCCTCTTCCATGTCACAGACAAGCTGATGTTCTAAATTCTATTTCCAGTAACTTAAAATATTTTTGTGTGTGACTTCAAATCATTTTTCCAATTCAATATAGTATCTATATTTTACATGAAAATTGATAATGCAGTAATACTAGTGGATATACATTTCTGAAATCTGGGGAAAATAATATTAAAAATCCATTGCAAACTGCCTTGAGGATGATGGAAAGAACATCAATAGGGACTTGGTGATGTAAGTGTTAAAAATGACCTACTTCATCTTAGTCAACTAGCCTGAATAGTATATGCTTAAGTTAAGCATGATAATGGCCCTCATATAACCAGAAAAGAATGAATCTCTCAAACCAGAATTTATGTAAACGATCAATATTTCAATGTCATTGGCACCAACCTGTGTATTATTTATAAACTGATCAAGGATTTCCTTCTTCTCAATAGAAAGACCTTGTCTTCTTACAGCAGGGGCCAAATGCATGTCTTTCTTGACTTCAAATGGAATGAATATGCCAGTGGCAGGCTTTGATGTCTTGGAAAAAAAGATCATTCATTACAATAAAACAACTACCAAACATTATTGAGGATAATTATAATTATATATTGAATTTTTAAAAAGGCTGAAATAAGAACAGTGCATTCCAGAGGTCTTAAAGTTCCGGACACACCATTTAAGTTTAAATATTAGCAAATGTATATTTTGATATGTACGTCGTTTCAATGAGGAACAAAGTCAATGGAAAAAGTTTTATTTTATTATATTCATTTAATTTTTATAGAAAACGCCAACAAATAACTTTTCTATTTCTATTTTTATTCACTTTAAAATTTGGCAACCAACCTTGTACCTTGGTGTAATACATATTTTAAAGAAAAACCTGGGGTCAATACTCTTTTTAAAATACAAAAATACAAGATGCAACTTTCAATCTAAAATGTTAATATCATTATTATTTAATATGTATCTTTCATAACCATAAATATTTTTCAAAATGCATGCAGGTCGTCTGTGTCCCCCCACTCCCAATTTATGAATACATACCATTTGCTTTACTGGTGTCTCTTTTGGTTTAATGAAGAATTTTTGAAACACTTGTTTTGTCTTTTCTTCCTTCTTTTTCTGATATGAAATGATAAGTCAATTAAATGTTTTGATACGCAAGAACTGAGAACATCTAAATGGAGGATGTTAAATGATTTTCAGATTTAAAAAGATTATAAGTAATTTGTTTTTACAAAACAATAATTGATCTGCACTTTTTTTTAAAGTGAAATTAAAGCGTAATAGGTTACAAAAAGTATTTAGGTAAACATTTAAAAATTAAGTTGCCTAACTGAAAATATGGAGTTTTCATTTCTGATAAAACATTATAAAACATCATCGATATGGGATTTAAGTACCCAATATATTTAAATTTCTGTTTCTCATAATGGGTATCCATCATAGCATAGAGTTAAAAGGGCATCAATACCTACATAACAAAAGTAGTTGATGTCCATTGTTCTTAAAAATTAAACATGCACAGCATGCACTTGTATACTGGCAGCTAATAAAACCGAAAATGTTCATTAAATCTGATTATCTATTTGGCTTACAAGAAAATATTAGCATCTCCAACCTAGAGAGGATTCATTATTTTTGAGCTACTTTCATCTCTAAATTAAATAAAGATTAGGACACAAAAATAGAACTACAAAACCATTTTAATAATTGTTGCTGGTGCTAATTATGGATAATGGAAAATGCAATAATGCACATTCAATATTAAAACCAAAAGCGGGATGTATGGACAAAAACAAGTTTTTCTTCATATTTACCTTCTCTTCATCTTCTCTCACTTTTTCTTCCTCTCTTTGTTTCCTTTCTTCTTCCTTTCTTTTCTTTTCTTCAAGCTTCGACCTGTAAGAAATCATGAGTAGGAAAGAAACAAAAAATGTGAAGTTTTAATGTGCTGGCACATAATCAAGGTTAAATAGGAATTATTCCTTGCTGGATGATTGGACAGAATTTTTGGAGCAGTCATTATCATTCAGATACAGTGGCTATTTGGGCATCTGGCCGTTTGGGTATGTGCCCTTCAGCCATGGTGAACAATTTACACTCTCCATAGCCCATAGCTCTGATAATCTGCTTTGCAGTGTTGAGAAATGTAGATGTTGGGCTGTTCATTGGATGTTCCCTGTTTTGCTTAGTTTGTCTGCACTTTTTTCCTTAGGTGTCCTGGTATAAATTTTCAGGTTTCGATGAAAATGTTTTATATTCAGAAGTAAGGATTTTAGTATTGTATGGAGCAATAAATACAATTTTTGGTTGGATTTCGCTGAACAAGAATTACTTAAAATGATTTTGAGAGATGTTAAAAAAAAGAATTTCTGATGTAACTCAAAAACTAAAAGAAAATGACTAATAGAGAAAATACCTCAAAAAATCAAAAGATACAAATAGTCTCTTACTCTAATGCAGCTTGCTTTTTCATTTTCTCTTCTTGTTTTTTTAGTTTCTCATCCTCCCTTTTCTTTCGTTCCTCTTCCCTCGCTTTATCTTTTTCCAGCTTTTCTTGTTTTTCCCTTTCTTTGGCTTCCTAAAGAAACAAGAAAGCAAACCTATTAAGCCTGAATAAATGTTTAAATAACATTTAAATATATGAGCACTTTTTAACCCGTCAATCCATAAATAAATATAGCAATTGGATCAGAAATATTCACTCAAAAAGTAAAATAGGAATACTTTAAATGCTTATAAGCACACGTAGTAACTTTAGGAAAAAGGTCGCTCTAAATTTAATTTAAACTATGAAACCTACAAAGTTATTAAGTAACATGAAACTGATTAAAATAAGCTTGAAGTAAAGTGACTTTTTTCAACTTATTAATTTTATCGAGCTTTAAGTTGTCACTCCAATACTTGAAATATTAAATAAATAGCTGTTTTTGGCAAAATTGTAGATTAAGACTGTACCCTTTTTTCCATTTTAATCTTTTCTTTTTCTGCCTTCTCTTCTTCCAGTTTTCTTTTTCTTTCTAATCTTTCCTTTTCTTTTTCTTCTTTCTGCTTCTGCTTTAAAGCGGCCACTTCAGCTTTCTTCTTCGGATCAGACTGTTTCAAACATTTAAATGACATAAATTTCCTTTTTTTTTTACAATAACTCTAATTTGTCATAAATAAAAACAGATAAGGAACCACAGATGTGGACAAAATAAAAATATTCAACAATTTGTCTATATTATTACTATTAAAATTATTGGAATACAAAAACTAAATATTTTTAAGCACCTGTATTAATTTTGTAAAATACTAACAGTACCAAACATGTTTACCCTCAAGCTCTTAAAATCATACAATATCATGACTAAATCATTCAATACATTATCTTAATAGTAACAAAAATAAACATAAAGTATTATAATGTATACACCTCAAAATCGTACATTGTATGCCAAAATCGTAAGAGTAAACAGGTCTGCAGTACTAAAATTTGCTTAGGGTCCACCATGCTAAGACACAAAACAGACACCAAAATAGTAAAAAATCTTTTACCTCTTTACAAGAAGAGACCCTTGAGATATGATAACCCATTTGGGTAGTACCATTTATTTCAACATTTTTTTTTCATCTATCTTGTTAAAGGAATTAATAACTGTATTTAGTCAAATGTTAATGAAATACTTAAGTTACCTTTCTTGCTTTTGAGTTGCTTGACGATGGTGTTTTAGGACTTCTCCGTTTGGTGTTCCCAGACCCAGATGGGAACACTTCAGCTTCAGAACCAGTCTGATCACAACCTTTAAGTGGTGTTGAGCACACTTGAGACGTGAATGAGCAATGGGTTAAAGATTCATTTTGGTCATCTTCTGACACAAATGAGGTATTTTCTGAAACCTTGTCTACGCTATGCAAATTCTGGTCATCTGAATCCTTTTCAACAATGTCACTTTCAAATTCCTCTTTTTTCTCAGAAACTGAGTAAGGGCTAATTAAATCATTTTCTTTGATAGCGTCGCTTTTTGATTTTATTTCAGGTGTTGCCTCTTCAAGAGCAGCTTTTAAAGGAGCTTTTGCCGTAACTTTATTAATCATGACCTCGTTTTTGTCATTAGAATCATCTATTATAATACATATATTGTCTGTATTGGTTGCCTTTACAGAACTGTTAATGTCATCTTGATGTATTTTTGAACTTTCTCCTGCTAGTTCATTTTCTTCTACAGATAAATCTAGAACTTCATTAGTAGAAGATATTTCCTGGTGAGCATCTGCTGGCAGGATAGTGACAAATCGATCCAATAAACAGCATTTACCAGCTGTTGATTTTCCTGATACTGAATCGGCTTCTGAACTTGAGCTGACTTCATTACCATTTTCCTCACATGGTTTTTGAACAGATAATTTTCTAATTTTTGCAGCTTTAGAATTTGGGGAGTCAAGGGAAACCAGGGGTTTACCAGTTTTTGAACATTTAGTGCCGGAATCTAAGGAATTTGAGTTTCTTCTTTTTTTCCCTTGGCCCTGTTGAATAATATTTTTATTCAACTCTTTAACTGGTGCAGTCTTGAAGAAAGGTAATGTTGCTATGGAAAAATGAAATTCAGTATAAATTTAGTTATTCTTCGCATTATTTTTAAGGCATACGATTTTAAAAAAGAAAATTAGAGTTGACAAATAATTAAATTTGTCATACGCTATACTATGTAGAAGACACATGATGACATATAATATATGCAAAAAATCAGGTGCCATGGAAGTTGGGAAAATAGATCAGGAAGTCAGAGGTAATTTGTGATCGTTTTCAAAATGTTCATACAGGCATTAATCCAATAGAATCTGATAGGACCCCCCAAAAAAAGTTGAAGAAATTATAGAAATTGCGTCATCTGATAGCATTCTTTAGAAAAAATAGAATGTATTCAAACTAAACAACCTTTCCCCAATCAAAAAAGGGGTAGGTAAAAAGGAGTGACACAGCACATTTACTAAGTGATATCAATATCAAAACAATGGTGGCCACAACGCTAAAATACAACGAGGTGACAATGCAGCACAAATTTCCCACATGGAAATGTTACCTCTCTCACCACTGCAGGAAATTGGAATTGACCATCATCAAAAAGCAGACACACCTGTTAAGCAGACTCCCTTCCTAATATCTTCATTGAGTGGTACAACATAGATATTGTTGAACTTCATTTACCTTGGGTCCCCCATATCATCTTTACACCTTTACTATCTCTATTGCTGGAGCATCTAAGGCTAAATCAGACTCTGTGGAACAACCCTAACCTCAAAGAGAGGACTCAAACGCATCCTGCTCAGTCAACACTTGTACAACATTCAGACGTGTAACAACCACGCAAGAAAAAAAATTCAACAGCTTCTGTTAGTGCTATTGCCCAATCATTAGCAGGATAAAAAGCCCAGCTATGAGATCCTGGAAATTGCAAAAATGCATCATCTGAGCAAAAGATGCCTTTGTCAGCTTGGACTTGTCAAAATAAAGTAACCATGATACAATTGCAAAGACTTTCAGTACAGCACACTGGCATATGGCCAGGACCCATTTGACTGACACATTTGCATTACAAGAATGTTATGAAGGTTACCAACATCAATAACAATGACAGATCTGTTTACCCTCAAACCCCTAAAATCGTACAATCTGGTCTCAAAATCGTATAATACAATATCTCAATAGTAAATAAATAAAACTACAGTAACGCAATAAAGTCTAATTATGTAAACCCTCCCCCCCCCCTGTCCGTTGCACGCAGAAGTTTTTACGACCCCCCCTCCTCTTTTCCCTTAATTACAATAATAAAAAATTAGCAAAGTCCATTACATATTATGTTACAGTAAACAAAATGTGACACAGGTTTTCACCACTGGTGATTCGTCCAGCCCAGTGGTTCACATAATATATGCAACATCGGACTACATCGCCCTGGGTGCTCGCTGCCCTTTGGCAGGGCCATGAGAATATAACGAAGAGCAACCGCGTGAAAATCGTCTATAGAAAGACACTTAAACAGTCAATTCTGCTATAAAAAACCATTTACCAGACCTGTTTACCCTCAAACTCTTAAAATCGTACAATATCATCACAAAATCGTTCAATACGTTATATTTATAGTAAAAAAAACATACAGTATATACAATCTATAAACCTCAAAATCGTACATTGTACGCCAAAATCGTAAGAGTAAACAGGTCTGATTTACACACAGATTAAGGGCGCAATAGATTGTCCTTTTAAATGGGGGGTGAAAATTTTCTAAATGGGCTGCTGCGGCTTCCTCACAGGGGCGTTGCGAAATATTTAAAAAATTTCATTATTTTATTTTTACTTTTAATCCAATGTGACATCTTTCGGTCCAGTTCCCCAGTTGAGTATCTACTGTTTGTAGCTACAGATGGTGCTCAGTGACCTACATACGTGTTATATTTGTTGTTATACCACCCTTTGTTTTATTTTGGTGTAATAAGGGGAGAGACTGCAACCAGGTTAGTACAAAATAAAATGAGTAAAACAGAGTATGGTTAAACCTGAAAAAATTAAACGCAACAAAATGCTTTCTTTCTCGAGACTAGACCCCACCCATCTATACCCACCAACACCCTCCTCAGATTGGCTGAACTAGTCCTCACCCTCAATTCGTTTGAGTTTGGTGGCCAATTCTTTGACCAAATCAGTGGTGTTGCTATGGGGACTAAAATGGGACCCAGCTATGCTTGCTTGTTCATGGGGCATTTCGAACACTTGGTCGAAAGCAGCTATACTGGACGCCTCCCTGAATTCTATAAGAGGTACATAGATGATGGTATAGGGGTCACCACTATGGAGAGGAGTGAACTTGACCTGTTCATTAACTTTGTAGGCTCCTTTCACCCCTCCATTAAATTCACATCTCTTATCTCTGAGACCTCAGTCAATTTCTTAGACATTACAGTCACTCTTCACAAAGACACCCTACACACCTCTGCCTACTTTAAGCCCACTGACAGCCATAGCTATCTACTCTACTCTTCATCCCACCCTAAATCCTGTAAGGACTCTATTCCTTTCTCTCAATTACTTCGTCTTCGTCGACTTTGTCGGTCGGATGAGGACTTTTGGGACAAGGCACTTGAAATGATAGACTTTTTCCGGTGTAGGTCTTACCCGGAGACAGTACTTTCATCAGCCCTCCAAAGGGTTAAGAATATTACACGTGCTGATGCCTTCAGACCACGTCTGAGCGACAATGTTGACAGGACAAAACTCATTTTAACTTATCACCCTCACAATCTGATTGCTAAACGTGTTTTCCTTAAACATCGATCTATACTACTCGCAGACACCGACACACGAGAAATTTTCTCTTCCCCACCTCTCATTGTTTTCAGACGGGATAAAAATCTGAGAGACCTGCTTGTACGCAGTCGTATCAATGCTCCCCCCTCCCACTTTGGGACCAAGCCGTGTGGACGCAGTCGTTGCAACACGTGCCCTTTTGTCGTCCAGACTGAACGCATACGTTTCCCCAAGGGCAGTTTTCAGATACGCGACGGTTTCCTCTGTACAAGCCGCAACGTTATCTACGCCATTGTCTGCACCCGCTGTCAGATGACATACATAGGGGAGACTGGACGCCGTCTCTCGGACAGGTGTACCGAACACCTCCGAAACATTACACAAGATAAACAGTGTCCCGTCTCCAAACACTTCAATAGTAGCGACCACCGGGGCAAGGCGGACTTTTCAATAAGTGCGATTGTGGCTAGCACTAACACCGCCAGCCGGGTCAATTTGGAACACAGACTTATCCTGACTTACGGCACTTTGACGCCAGATGGGATTAATGTTATGTCTCTGTTCACAGCTTGACCCTAGCTCCGCCCCTCCACGTTCTGACCTATCACAGTGAACTTTTTTCTCCCCCCTTTTTTCGCCGCTGCTTATTTAAACTCTCACTCATTTTTCTTCTCCCACACTTCTATTGCTGCCCACAGATACTACTTACCAGCTAAGTGCTATTTCTTATTTTTATAACGTTTTTTCTGTTGTTTTGTTCGCTGACGAAGGCTTTCTGCCGACACGTTCGCTGTTTTGTTGCGTTTAATTTTTCAGGTTTAATCATACTCTGTTTTACTCATTTTATTTTGTTTGGTATTCACTATGTCCAAGTGCACGTGTTAGAATGCCATGCAAGGTGCCTGGTGAAAACCTAATATTGCACAGGCGCCGGCAAACAAATATTTTAGAACCACTGGCGTAGCCCAACGAAATATACGTCATGCGCGCGTTGAACATTCGGTAGACTTAACACCGTACTGTAATTCTTCCACTATTGAGTATAGCTCGCCAGTTTATTTGTGAACATCACGACTCTAATGCCTACTACACATTGGCTGGTAGTTTACACCATTCGAGATAGAAATTTTATTTTTGGACTTTCAGAGTTTCGGGATGTACTTTGCAGAATTTTTTAAATAACGCACCTACTTTCTGCCGAGGACACCCCCCCCCCCAAACCCCCCCGCACACACACACCAGAACTGTCATTACGAAAATTTGGCGGTGTTAAGTATATAAATTGAAATACTTAGTCCGGCTCCATGCACGCAATCTCTTAAATCAACACCACTCCTTTTATTTCTGATTGATTGCGAATGAAAAGTCCGACTGTGCAGTTTGCGTCTTATTTGAAGAACGCAACTCAGTCAATTTTCTCTAACATTCAAGATAGGATATCAGCGAATAAAATTTCTTTTGCTGAATCTGATGTTAAGTTGAAGTTCCTTCTTCATCATCGTTTTCGCGTGCCTTTCATTTTTTCGATGCCATATCGTAATGTATTGTGCATGCTCAACTACGGTAACGAAAACAAAAAAGGCTCGCCGATTCCATTCATGGTAACATTAAAATACCACAATGTGCACATCCGTCTATGTAGCGCCCACTTCGTACGCCAGGGCTGTTGGGACAATGGGACATCCATATATAACATACTCGGTAGGCAAAATGAAATGTAAAAAATATTCATAACCCCCTCCCCACCTTGTCAACATAAAGCTATCCAACTACTACGTACACGCTGAGGATGCGCATGGCAGCTTTGATGGGAAAAGAGGGGGGGGGGGCAGAATGCACCTACATATATGCATGATTTCTTCAATGATTATCCTGACAGTCTCTTATGGAGCCAACTGTCACCTGAAAATATGTGAAGGCCATGAATTCCAATTAGGCCCATTATTAATTATTATTATTAAGGCTATAAAATATCACCACAGTGTTTCGCAGTTATCGTTTACTAATGCTTTGTGTTTTCATCAAGAAATCACTGTAGCAGTAATATGGTGAAACACGTCTTTTCGTGCTGTGACGTAATTGTTTCCAACCATCCCCCACCCTCATTACTGGGAAAAAACTGTGCCGTCGCCTACCCAAAAGGCGCCTGATTTTTTCCGTTAAAACGCTTTAGTCCAGTGGTGCAGGGTAAACTCAGTCAAAAGAGCAACAAAAAAAAAAAAAAAAAAAAAAAAAAACACCAGCAGGGCAATTAAAATTTGTTTGAGAGCCAAATTTTTTTTCCAAGAACCTGCCAAGAACCATGTTTTTGGGAGTCAAAACCGTTTGTGGCTGGCTGACCCAGCAACACTCAGATCGCTAAAGAGCCGCATGCGGCTCGCGAGTCGCGCTTTGCCGACCACTGTTATAGTCTAACTACTGCAAGCTGTGTAAAAAAGGAGGGGGGGGGGGGTAGTAGTAGGGATTATTTCAGAAATCCCCCCCCCCTGCCCCTCAGGTT
>CAXITT010000212.1:607305-636055 GCA_964033795.1 Lymnaea stagnalis | reverse complement strand
GCCAGAATTGCCAGTTATTTATTGTTGGACATATTTTTGCTCGGGGGGGCGCACTTGGCTTAACCTGGGAGAGAGGCAGTGCCCCCCCCCAAGATATAGCTGAAAGAAACCCTGGTAGTGATACCAAACTTTTGTATTAAAATCGTTGAAGGCGTAGAGCTGATTTGCGAGTTATAAAAGTATTTTGTAAATGTCGCTGACTGGATCTTATAAAATACCGGTATGCCAAAATCCAACGCTCCACTGCAGAACAGTTGGATCATCTATTTTATTTTAAAAACCATCTCTATTTTTACAATCGCCGGGGTTCTGAGGAACAAAATAATTATGCAGACCTGTTTACTCTTACGATTTTGGCATACAATGTACGATTTTAAGGTGTACCAGTATACATTATATATACTATATGTTTATTTTGTTACTCTTAAGATAATGTATTGAACTATTTTGTGATGATATTGTACGATTTTAAGAGTTTGAGGGTAAACAGGTCTGATTATGTAACAAAACTACGTCACACGCTTGGTAGCAGTCAAAGGCGATGGTGAGTGAAGTTGTCGCTAGGGCGACAAAGTGACAAGTCTAAATATTACTTTTGACGCAGCTAGCTAGTTCCCTGTGACTGTGACCACACAAAGCACCAATATGACAATCACCCCCAATTCCATCAATAGGATAAGTGGCGGTAATTTATTTATATCCTTTGACACTCCCACCAATCCCCTACCCATGCGTGTCTCCTATGCCACATTTTCCGTAATCAACAACCCCACCTCCCCACGAGTTCTTTCGAAATATAATAAGGATGCTCCCAGCTTTAAAAAAAAAAATATACAACCAATCGTTTTTCTCGTTCATATTCACTGCCAGATCTTCATTAGAGAGAGCTAAAACGTCCAAACCCGAAAATTTATTAATTTATTTAAATCGGGGGAAAATTTTTTCCACCAGGTCTCTGAAAATCGTAGTTTTGGAAGGTCTTGGCGTACAATCGTAAAAGACATCTAAAAATCGTACATTGTACGCCAAAATCGTAAGAGTAAACAGGTCTGCAATGACTAGCAGCGCTATGCTAAAAAAACTTCTGGCAGTTGCCTTACTGTCAAATCACTGACTGGCATAGAGGATAAAAGTTGGGTAAATGAGTTGTGTCAAGGGTATGAGAATCACTGTTGTTATGTGTAGGTTACTGTTGTTATGTTTGGTATGGATTAGATGTTTAGTTTTGAGATTATATGTGTAGCTGTATCTATTATGTGAGATAGTTGTGATGTATTTGGGTAAGGGGAAACGTTTTGTTGTTATAGTGGATTGATGGCCATTGTAGGATATTCACGGTGTGGCTTGTTTTGTGTGTTGAGGATTTCGGCTAGATGTATCATTAAGGGAGAACCTTGATTTGTTTATGAATTGGATTGTTTGGCTGCTATATATTACTCCGTCATGTTGTGACAATGTAAAATAAACTTATAGCATGCATCAAGATATTCAGTGTTTGGTGTATTGATAGTTACACTAGTCTGTGTGAAGAAGTGAGAGACTATGATATCCAACAAGTAAGCATCTGACCTCACAGGTTAGATGAATACAAGACAGTAAGTTCTACATCTCGTCAAGTTGAAAGAAGACAAGAAATGCAGTCAGAGAATGAGGAATCGGGTAAATAACCATTAGAAACTTGAAGGATCTAGAATTTTTTTATCTGGAGCTTCCACCAATAGGTCTAACAGTAAAATAGCAAAATGTCTTATTAAATGTAATGTCATTTGGAAAAACTTTCTCACCTTTCTCAGTTATTCTTAAATTGTGGTTGTAAAATCACAACACTAAATATGTTTACTCCAATTATAAGGCTTTTTCAGAGATTTAAATTATATTAGAAAATGTGTCTATGCGTCTCGGTGGCCACTTGTGTGGCTAAAAAAAATCTATTGCCCACCACAGCATAAGAGAGAGGCTGGGGAGTGACTAGAACTGATATGTGATAAATAGAAACCTGACCAGAGTTGAAGATAGAACAAGAAGCTGTCTAAAAGATGTTTTCGGAAAAAATAGATGACTGCTGCTTGAAAAGAAATGTTTTGTCATATGTCTTTACACAGGTTAACAGTGGTGCATATATTTTGGTATTTATATCAAAATTAACCAGTTTGCCTAATTGCGTATCTCATTATACTCCATGAGTCCTTAGCCAGGGGTTCTCCGCAAAGAGGTGCATACCTGAGTAAAATACCTTTTTTTTTAAAGCTAATTTAATTATTTCCTCTGTGTCGAGACAGAAGAGCCAAAAGTTACAATTTACAAAATTTGCCAGTTTTTAAAGAGCCACTAACATTTTTATTTAATTAATTTTAATATAATTATTAATATTTGCGCATGGAACTGGACAGCTGCATCTTGACATTAAAAGAGCCGCGGTTGCCGACCCCTGGCCTAGGTACTTCTAAAATTAAAAGGGGAGCTGTAAAAAGAATAGGATTTTTTTTTAAATCATAAGTGTTGCCCATAGAGCATACTATTTTAATTGCTGGTATTCTTGAAGATTGAGTGTAGAAAAATGAATGATGATGAAAACAGATTAGCTGTATCTAATAAATGAATGAATTTGGAAAAAGATATGAACTAGGCCTTGAGAATTAAGCAGGCTGAAAAATAGAGTATAGAACAAGTTGAGTAAATTGATAGCAAGACAGTAATTAAGCTTTTCCACTTAATTTTTAAGCCAACTGAGACTACTGCCCCCCTACCTGGTAAACACCATACACTACCTATATAAAGGATAGGGCCTATAAATAACCCCTAACAATTATATAGCAAATACGCCTATTTAGTATCATATAGCATAGTCATAGTACAGTTTTTGGTAAATTTTGGGTGAGGGTTATGTGTTTTACCAAGAGTTGTCTCACCCTAAGCCGCAGTGAGGAATCCCAATACTGAAGTGAATTATGAATAGACAAATCATTGTAGATACTTCGATGAAACAAGGGAGACTACTATTTTTTTTGTATCGGAAATGGCTGTCGGCGCCGAAAAATCCGAGTTTTTAATTTTCCGATGTGTGTGTCTATTTATTATTAAATTAGTTCTTTCCACATATATTTGAGTTCCGTTTCCGGCCTTATAATTTGGAAGACATCTTGGCCTACATTTCTAGCCAGCTATTTTGCTTTTTTCAATCGACCTTTATTTTGAAAATCTTTGGTATATATAAGGCATCTTCGCATACAAAATTTTTTGTGAAATAATAAGATAAGGTCCTTTTTGATTAAATCTGTATGAGCATTAGATATTGATCTATATCTGTGCCAAGTTTCATTGATGTAGGTCGTGTCTCACGTTTGTTACACTTGTCACAGTGACCCATATCACCATAAGGTGGCTCAGCCTAATTTCGACATGGCGTGGGCCACGCCCCCTTTTTAATGGCGGAAGTTGCCGATACTTAGGAAATATTTAATTATTACCACTATATACATCAAAATATTTTATATTTTGTGTTTCAGAATGCATTTTGAAGACATTTAAACTGGAAATGTTTTAATTTGAGCTTTAAAAACCCTGCAGAGTCCATATTATAAATGATCAGAATTTTCCCTGTGCAACACGTTGTCATTGGCAACCATTCACAGCCACTTGCATAACGGCTACGTCGTAGTACTATCTCAGAGTTTCATTCATAAGAGTTTGCCGTGTGCAAAAGCTATTAAACCATTGGTCAGGGAAAGCTTTTATTAATTATTCATGTGCCAAAGTTGAAAGTTTAAAATAAGTCGACCCTAAACAGTATTTTAGTGATAGGGAATGCGTTGCCTTATATAAACTATATAGTCATTGCGCATGACTCGATCAGTGGAATGAGGTCACAGAATGTGGAGATGAAGTCCATGTTAAAAAATGACAAACCAAGTCGTACTTTAAAAATTCATAACTTTAAAACTACAACAGCTAAAAATATGATTTTGGTGTTATAATTCTGTTTAAAATTAGCTCTATTCAACTGTACCATTGGTTTATTTTTAAAAAATGTTTACATTTTTGACAAAAGTATCTAATCATTGGAACTGAACAAAGTGTAATGATAACCTTCCCGTTCTTCACATGAGCATTACTCGCGTCATTAACTAACTGGTTAACTACCATGAGCCTGTGGGAGCGGCTGGGCATTTCTTTCTTATGGCCACAAGCTGCTGGTAGCGCCATTGTTTGTATATTAGTAAATGTGAGATCTAGATTTAATTCGGCCACAGCTGGTTTTTCAATCTGGTAGCTAATCTGTTAAATCTGATGATCAATACTATTAATATGAAGTATAATTATTAATTAAGTATTGTATATTGAAATGAAATTTTCCATTCATTTTTATTAAAATTCAACTTACAGGTAACAAAAGAAATGAAAAAAGAAACACATCTTTACTGGTATCCAAAGATAAACACCGGTGAAAAAAGTGCCTGTATGAACTGAATTCTGATTCTATCAATTCACAGAACATTTCAGAGAGACCCTCCCCCCAACCAAAGTTGAATACATTGCAGGCTAAGGCGAAAGACTATAGACAGAAGTTGATCCCTCCATGACCTATGCCTATGCCTAAACTGTGCAATACATCGTTGGCCTAGCTGATAACCCCCCAAAAATTTTTTATATTAGTATTAGTATTAGTAATTAGTGGGCCTATTTATAGGTTTGAATAATTTATAATAATATATTATAATCAGATTCTTATTTATTGTGTCAATCTAAAAATTATTGGAAATGAACTAGGGTGAATCAAGTGAATGTAGCTTTACTAATACTAGACTTAAAGACTTGAGTTAAGTGTAAATTTGTTTACATTCTAGCATAATAAAGTCATACTGACAAAAATAATGCTGGGTTTTTTTTTTCTGCAAAGAAAATGAACCAAAAATAGGATAAACGACTTAAAAAGTGTAAGTTAATTTAAAAGCCAAACCCCATCTGTTGGTTGAAAATTTGAATTTGCAGTTTATTTAGGCCAGCACATTAGTGTCAGAGGATAGTAGTGCCCTACTTTGTTTTAGTTGTATCTAGACAACGCAACGTCAAGACTAAGGCACATCACTGATCACACATCAACTCAAAACAAGTCTTGTAACTTGTTTTTAGTTAGTTAACTAGACTTTTCTAAGCCTTGATTCATTCCACAAACAACAAAACGGCTGTTGCACCCAATTACCTTGCTTCAGTTTCTTAACAGGGGGTTGGTTCTCAATAAATTTTTCCATTTTGCAAGGACGAGAAATAGATACGTTATTTTGCGTCTGCAAAATAATTTAATATGCAGTATTCTTCATAGTTGGCGCCAACAAAAAACAATTCTTGTGTAGTAAATTCCCACAATTTTTTCCTTCAGGCTATGTCGGCCAAAATGTGAAATAAGGACAATTGGTTAGTTTATTTAGCCGCTAAATCTGGACAACACATTGCCATTTAGGGCAGATTATAATTTAACATGAGTCATAATTGGTAAAACGAATAACTAAATGGTAAAATAAATAATATAATTGGTGTTAATTGAGACAGAAAGTAGATAAAGATAATGACTCATAAATCATGGATGCAAACCAAAGAGTTGGTTTTGGCGTGGGGTGGGGGAATCGCCATATGTGTGATGAGACGGGAGCATAGCCCCGTCGCTGCTATTCTTTAAAGTCCCTTTTTTTTAAGCAATCATTTACATGTTTAATTATAAATTATATTATTAGAAATAAGTTACATGAAATAGAAAACTAGGTTGCCATAAAAAAAAACTTTTGGATGTCCAATATACAAATATCATAGGAGCAGAATGATCAATACATTGATTGTAGGCCCTTAATATAATTAATACCTATATAGAAGACAAGAAGATATAAATATCACTTTTTATGATATCCTTTATAAATATAGTCAAATTGCATTTGTTTCTGTTTTAAATACAGTAATTGGAGTAATTATTTATTAAACTTTGAATAAATAAATTGTATTGATAGAATATATATAATAGGATATACATTTTTACGGTCCTGATATTTATTATACATTAAAAATATATAATAAATATCAGGACCGTAAAAATGGTACGAGGCACTTTTGCGAAAAATAATGGTGATTTTTTAAAAATATATTTTATAGATTGTTTTTCAAATCTATTTACAAAGCGTGGCATTATTTGTTAGTTATTTTCCAATTACATGTGAAAATAACCAGACTTTAAATCAATTAAAATATTCAAGCAATTTAACTCTAAACATTTTTATATCTATAAAACATAATCCGATATATCTTAACTAGTCCCAGTGGTGACCTCTCCCCCATAGACAGCGACGAGGCCATGACAGGCAATTCAGGCTCATACCAGCGAGAAGCCAGTATAGGAGCTGCTCAATCCTGCCCAAGACAATCAGGGACTGGAACAATCTTTCAAAAGGAAAGGTTGAGGCGACAACACTAGACACATTTGTGTCTATTGCCTCAAGCCTTCAAACCCCTAGTGCATGATTCCCCCACAAAGTGGCACTGGAAATCTGTGAAATTCCCTCATCAACACCAGGAACAGAAATATTGCTAATCCAATCTACATGCATAGGAGCCAAAATGATCAATAAATTGATCGTGGGCCCTTAAGATATAGAAGAAGAAGGCACTGAATTTAGTTTCATAATTCTAAACATAATTGTAGCGCAACAAAGGGGATAGCAGACGTGCCATTGTTTGGGCTAATCAGGCTAATGTGCTGTGAACAATGAGCCAGAAAAATATTCGCCTTGCTAGCCCTGATTCAAGGCTAGTTTTTTTTTTTTTTCAATAATATTTTCGCGACTCGTTATTTTTGCTTTCGTCGTAATATACCGAGATGCCACCTGGCATTCGGAAAACGCTGAAATACTTTAGCGGGTAAGCAGAGGTGTACCAAGAGTGTGGCAAGAAATAGCACACACATGCATTGGGCGCCTCCTAAAAGAGGGGGCAAAATTGGTGAGTCAGAAAAAGAATTATCATACTTTCGGACAAAGAATTATCATACTTTAAATATTAAAAAAAAAAAGTTTCTACTTTTAAGTTTTCGCCGTAAGTAATGTCTTTGGTACATCTTTGCGTGAAGTACAGTAAAAAAATATATTAAACTTCGTTCCCTTGTTCTGCGTCTAATAGGAAACTTTTTTTTTTTCAAAGTTGATGAATATGTATTTTTAAACTTCAAATTCAATGTTTAATTATTAATATAAAAAAATTAATATCTCTGAAAAACGTATTTAAAATGTATGTGTTTTAGCATTACACTAATTCATAGTAAGACTAACCTCTTAGAAGATACAAAATCTGGAGGACTAACCTCTTAGAAGATATAAAATCTGGAGGACCAAGACTTGCCAGATTTTATATATGTAAACTGAAATTTTACAATCAGTTCGGACTACTATCTGGCATCGTTAATTTACTGACAACAAAATATGGCGTATTACACGTGTGTATACCTAAACTAAATTTTGTTAACCATCACACCAGAGAATGGTAAGTATTTTCTTGGTCATAACAATTAATTATACTTTTTTCTTTTACAATGACAACTAAGAAATTAAAAAATATGAAATAATATCCAGAAGTTAAATTAAACTTTAGGCTAGCTACCTTAGGTTGACCAAACGTCCCGTAAATACGGGATTGTCCACGATCGTACCCGGTTTCCCGAAAAAGTCTCTCGGCACGCCTAAATGTCCCATTTCTAAAACCAAACACATATCCACATATATCAAGGAGGGATAAGAAGGAGGGTGTAACAGCCAAATATCCTCAATTTAAATCCTAGACTAGAAAAATTTGATTTGGTTTATTATGTTGAAAATATTAAATTGGTAAGCTACTTCACAAGGAAGATATTAAGCAGCAGAGGCAACCATCAAGGTTAGTTCAACAATGCCAACGTTTAATAGGAGAACAACATGGAGTTCTATCAAGAGCTAAATGAATGAAGACATAACTTCATTTGCGATGAAGACATGACATAACTTCATTTGCGATGAAGACATAACTTCATTTGCGATATTATCCGGTGGTTGACAATATTTGATTTGTTTTATTATGTTTTCATGCTGTCTAGTATTTTTACATGTTGATAGAACTCCATGAGACTTATCAGCACTACGCTTTTAGGAGTCCAGGTTGACTAAAAATATATTCTTGTATAAAAAAAATATATACTACATTTTCGGTTGTTAGTTTTACTCCTTTCTACATCCAGTGTTGAATAGACTGAGACATTTGAGTGGTTTTTGGGCCATCTATGATTATAGTTGGTAGCACTGAAAGGGGTAAGTGAAGCGTGATGCTGATTTAGGAGCATTGGGGTGTGCATGATAGGTGGATGATCAATATATTGTTGCTTGATAGATACGGCAACAGTATATAATATATAGAAAAATCAACCTAGTGACAAATTTCGTCAGCACTCTCTTTTGTTTGCTTCGTTGTTGTATGACTAAAGTTTGTAACATAATGATTTCGTGAAAATTGAGAAAACTAACCCAGTTTGCTTCCAGCTCTTCTTTTCCCCTCTCCAAATACAACTTTCTGTAGTTATTAGTCTATAATTTGTTCACATGTTACGGGATATTGGGTAAAAAATCAAGCCCGAATGCTTAATGCAGGAGGGGATGTCCCATGGCTCGCCACATTAAATATTGTGAACCACCGGATGTATAGCTAATGAAGTTATGTCTTCCTCGCAAATGAAGCTATGTCTTCATTCATTTAGCTCTTGTTTGTGTTTTCATAAATGCACATAACATGTATACATAAAGCTTTTTGTGAAGTTATGTAATCATTTCTTGGTTGATTTTAAAAAAAATAGATAGAAATAAGTATCTCAAAATATTTTACTATTTACCAACTACTAAAATTAAAGGATTTATATAATCACAGCAAGGAAATGATAACATATTTTTCCAAAAGAATTTCTTGTTGTTCTACATTTAAGTGTAGAATAATTCAAAAGTAAATTCATGTTTACGCCTGCAATAAAAATAATTGAACCGCCTCCCCCACTTTCACTGGAATAACTTCAGTGAGCTGCCTTGAAGGAGGTGGTATACACATTGATAATGATAAGATCCCCCATTAAAATTAATTCTTCTGGTGGTGTTTCTCTATGCGTATAATGGTGTATATTACATGAATAGATATGTATATAATTTGTCATTGATCACTGTCCATATTGTACTTTCATATCTTATTTTTTTTATATACACTCAACAGAGTAAACTTCTATACATCCTGTTTGAACATGCTGCTGGATATGCATTGTTCTCTGTAAAAGAATTTGATGAAGTAGCTACATTTCTGCCACAGGTGGAGAGTAGTGTTACTGACATTAGCAAGTTTCAGTCAGTTGTCAAGCTTTCTGCATTTCAGGCCTTCAGAAATGGGCCTAATTCATTGGATAACATTAATGCAATTGCTGCAGGTTTGTTAAGTTATATTTCTATACATTTATATGATTGGATATGAAATGTTACTAAGCTTAATCTTTGTATCCATGAAAGATTTGGATTTTAACCAAAACTTTACAGCAGTAACTTACTGAAGCACTACATCGCTATGAAAAGCCCGATCTTCTGCTATTGTGCTAAAAGATTGCTTCTAACAAATTTTTAGTAATAGTTTTGTATTTAGAGTATTTAATTCACTCAATATTTTCGTGATAATGTAGGACAAAACATAGTTATCAGGGTAACTGTTCACAAACACTAACACTTTCTTTCCTTAATAAATACATAATAGGAGAGTTGCATCCAGATTTACAAGCATTTTTAGAGAAAGAGGTTCCTGCCCCCAAGAAAAAAGTTCAAGTTATTCTTGGAGTTGGAGATGCCAAAATTGGAGCTGCTATATCAGATACTCTTCACATTTCTTGTCAACATAGTGGAGTTGTATTAGAGCTTATGCGTGGTAAAAAAAATGTTGACTTATGGATTATAAACTTGTGTACTTTTTTGTTGCTCTCTCTTCATTGTGCTCTTCCTTTGATAATCACAAATACTGGGGTTAAGATTGCTAAATATTATTTGAAAACAAAATTGACTGAATGTGAAGTTAATAAAGATTTTAGAAAGGATTTTACTTTAATACTTAATAGTTTCTTTGTAGTCTCAAACACACTCGCCAATCTATTTAACTCAAATATTTTTTTACTCACTCTTTTATAATTTTTTTTCAGGTATTCGTACCCATTTCCCACACTTTATAAATGCTTTGACAGAATTAACTGCTGGTAAAGCCCAATTGGGTCTTGGACACAGTTATTCCAGAGACAAAGTGAAGTTTAATGTTAATAGAGTAGATAATATGATCATACAGAGCATTAGTTTATTGGACCAACTAGATAAAGATGTAAACACTTTCTCCATGAGAATAAGGTATGTACCATACTTAATTTTATAACTTACTCATTTTTACCACATGTAGTAAGTAGAAAATGCAGTGTGGATCTACACAGTGGAGTCAGTATGCAGATCATTGTTCTGAAGTTTAACATGAAATTCAGATTAATGGAATTTTAAAATAAACATGTTTAGTAGTATTGTATTATGAAATGATCAAGTCCAACGGGATAACTTATTCCAGTCCCTATGCACTCCATACACCACTGTATCAGAAAATAAGTATAAAACCAATTTGTTTGAAGGAATGTTGTTTGAACGGAAATAATGATAAGAGAAATAAGAATGTTATTAAAAGGTTGACGTTTCCCCATTTCTCACTCACATCTTCCCCCAAAAAATTTATTTTCACTATGTGAAACAAATTTCATTTTGAACTACCGTACCTTCAGTTCGAATAATATTCCTTCATACAAATTGGTTTCATAAATACTCATTTCTGTTACATTTACTACATAACGGCTACAAACAAGAAATGACATGACCCCCACTTTGTCTTTAACCCTTTACAGTCCGATGCGCCCGAAATGCGCCGATTTTTTCCTTAAGCGTACAGTCCGATGCGGCCAAACCCGCCCGTTACGAGGTTGTTTACTTTCGTTCTTAGCACAGCGGAAATCCATTGCGCATTACTATTTATAGTTCTACCGGAAGAAAGCCTCGTTGTCGGCATTTATTTTGATACTGGTTTGACCGCGGTGTGCTTAGGGGCTGATTTTCTGTGATTTTTTTTAAAAGTCGCGATTTTTTCGCTGTAAAAAATGGCTATCTAAGCCTTGGATACACTTTTGAAAGAACTTAGGCCTAATGAAGCTACACTATTTCATGAGTGGGAGGGTCTCTGAAACTATTTTTAGGTTTAACTTTTGATTTAATCATTTCTTTGTATTTAGGTATTTTTTTTTTTATTTTGTTGCTTGTAGTTTATTTTCTGTAAATTAATTAGATAAAGAACCTTCATTTAAAATGGAGTTATGTCCCTTTGCTTGGGCGCTGGGAGTAGACAAGGCTGAATAGGTTTGGACTGTAAAGGGTTAAGTTTTGTAATACTTGTATTTAGACTTTTCCCCAAGTCATAGATATTTATTTATTTAGTGTAGTTTTGTAAACATAATAGAAAAAGAAAAAGAATGTAATAGAAACTTTTAAAATTTATTATACAGGTAATTATTTTTGTTGATTCTTGAAAGATTGATAGGATATATTTTTGGTACCGTACCTGATTAGATACTTTTCCTAAAGTAATAAAAAGACTTGTTTCATAAAATGATGTTGTTTTGTATCGGTACTTGTAATGTACTTTATGCACAAGTTTTTTTTTTTTCTAACCATCACTGAAGTCGGTATTTCTTTTATATCTTGCAGAAAGTGTATAATGATAAAGACCATAAATATTAATAGTTTTCTAAGGTTCAGGTTAAGTACGTATTATGAGGTCAAGAAAGATCTTTTAGCAATTTATTATGTGAATTTTTTTTTGTATGGCTCACTATTTTTCTTTCAGGGAATGGTATTCATATCACTTTCCAGAGTTGGTTAAAATAGTGAATGACAATTTCATGTTTGCTCGTCTAACCAACTTGATTGGTGACCGCACTAAATTACAGCCTGAAATGGAAGATGCCATTGAGGAGGTCGTAATGGATAGTGCTAAAGTCAAGGCTATTTTTGAGGCTGCCAAGTCATCAATGGGTGATTTTTTTTTTTAATATTCTTTTTTTTATATATTTATTTCTATTTTAAAAAATTAGGCATAATTTCTCTGTGTAGCTTTCAATATTAATATTTTTTTCTTGTTTATTTTTTTAATTTGATAAAGTTTTCTTATAATAATTATAGGAATAGACATTGGTGCGATTGATTTGATGAACATACAAATGTTTGCAAAGCGAGTGATCAGCTTAACAGAGTATAGGCGGTCATTGGCAGAATATTTACATAGCAAGATGCTGAGTGTGGCTCCTAATCTTGCTGCTCTTATTGGTGAACAAGTTAGTATTTATGACTTGTCAGTCTTTGTTTTTTCTAATAATCTTAAAAATTTGTACCATAGTTAATTATTTTTGTGTCTTACAATGTATACAATACCCCGATATACAATGTATACAATATAATTTTCTGGAGAATAAGTGTTTGAAAAATTCATAATAAAACTCATTTTTCTAAACACATGCTTTTTAAAGATTGCAACAATGAATGCCTGTAAATTTATCCATACAAAATAGTTAATAATTAATATTATAAAAAAACTATGGCTACAAGGTTGTTGTAATTGATCATTGATAATGTTATTTGATCATATAGACAGTTTCCTCACATTTATATCGGGACATTATGTCTATTAGCTACAAGGCTTTAATGATCATAGTCAAAGATAATCTCATGCTCAAAAGCTTTTTTATAGCTCTTTCGTGTACTTTTTATTTTTATTATAGATATTGAACATTTCTGTCCTTTTAATAGGTGGGTGCACGTCTAATCTCACATGCTGGAAGTCTTACAAATCTGGCAAAGTACCCTGCTTCAACAGTGCAGATACTTGGAGCAGAGAAGGCTTTATTCAGGCAATTATTTTTTTTATTATGTTCTCTTGTGCAAATTTTATGCACTTTACCAGTAATCATTTTTAATTTTATATGTTAAAAATAATGTTGTTTGGTAAATAGTTCTAGCTACTCTTGTGAATGGTTTTTTGTTTTTTATATTAGAGCTCTTAAGACAAGAGGGAACACTCCAAAATATGGTCTCATCTTTCACTCCACATTCATTGGTCGAGCTGGAGCAAAAAATAAAGGTCGCATCTCTCGATATTTGGCAAATAAGTGCTCCATAGCATCAAGAGTAGATAACTTCTCAGGTTTGTGGAATTTCTCATTACATTTTAAACAAAATAATTTAGTCTGTTTAAAATGAATTAAATATTAAAGTTGCTTTCATCCTGGGTTATTTATTATTTTTTATTAATTTTGTTCAGATGTCCCAACTTCTGTCATTGGAGAACATTTAAAACAGCAAGTTGAAGACAGGCTCAAGTTTTATGAAACTGGTGAAAATCCAGCTAAAAATGTTGATGTCATGAAGATAGCTGTCCAAGAGGTAAGTTTTCTTTAATAATTTTCTTTGAATATTGAATTGAACATGTGTAAGCTTCTGTATGATGTACAGATAATACTGGTTGTTGGCACCAGTTTAAAAAAAAAATCTTAGTGCAGGTTCTGATTCACATCAATATTATTATATTTTAATATCTATGAACTTTTTGGTATTTTTTTTCTTTAGGCTGAAGTGGCAAAAGTGAAGGTAATCAAGGCGCTTAAGAAACAGGACAGGAAAGAGAAGAAGCGCAAGTTAAAAGAAGCCAATGGTTTGGAAACATCAGTCATCGTAGACAATGGAGAAGATGAGCCTGCCAGGAAGAAAAAGAAGAAGAGTAAGAAAGAGGATGACATTGGAAATGACACGTCACTGACTGAAGTTGACACTACAATGGATGAAAGTCTAAAGGCCAAAAAAAGCAAGAAGAAGAAGAAATCTAAAGATGATGAAGATGCTTCTGTAACAGAGATGGACACCACTACGGAGATAGAGCAGAAAACAAAGAAATCTAAGAAGAAGAAGAAACAGAAAGATGATTAATTTTAAAAAATTGTTATGTACAAGTACAATGTGTTCCTGGCATTTAACATTTCATTGATTTGTTGCATTCATGATCAGCATATCTGATCAGAAACACTGTGTACCTTTATTTTATTTCTCTTTTATTTTCCCTTTCTTTTTAAACAAAACAAACATGAAAATCTACTTCAAACAATAAACTTTTTTTTTTTTAAAGTTTGTCTTATGTAACAGTATGGTTAGTGACTTATTGTGTCTTATGTCATTGTAATTGTAGTTAAAATTTCTTTCAACTCATAAGGAAATAAAGTGATAAAGGTACCATAACAGTTAAAATGTTTTAATGAAAAGAGGTGGTACACAGAGAAAAGGGAAACTAGTGTTTACACTATCTTACCCTGATTTAATTGATGTAACCTCTGTAATACGCCACCAGTGGAAATTTCTATTAAACTACCCAGGGGGTACTGAAGCTCTCTGAAGTTTTATCTGATCAATGGTCCTCTTGATTAGTTCTGGCACATTTCAATGTACCGTACCATAAGAAATACAGACAGCTTAAAATACCAATCAAGTACACTAGTGAAAAACTTTTGATATGTACATTTTTGTACATCAAATCCTGTTCTGCACTGCAGTTGTGCCAGATGGATGCTATAGCTTGAAAAATGGACAACCTATCTTCTTGGCAAATGCTTTGATAGTTTTTCCAAACACAGAACGTGTAAAATTGGCAGCTTTTGAAGAACATGTCCTCTCCACGTTAACATGAATGCACTTAAGCAAGTTGTCAAATACTCTGGGGAAAAAAAAAAGTGCACGTGTTGCAATATTAATTTAATTGCTTATATACCATACCTGCCTTTAAATACTGGTACATGGAAATTGAATGGTAAAGGAAGAGACTGAAATAAGATTAAGTAGAAAGAAATACAAAGTATGAGAAAACAGGAAAAGCACACAAATCAACGTACGTGTCAAACTAGTCGAAGCCTTCTTCAGTGTTCAGTGACAAAAAGTAGTAAATACCTAGATAAAAATCAAAAAGCTTCCATTGGAGGCACCAGGTAAGCCTCAAAACATAAAATAAAGTGAAATGCCACCTCACACCCCAGGTTGGGAAACTGGTAGAGCCCAATAGAAATAGAAGATTCATTTACTAAGTTAGCCTCCTCACTCACCAGATATCCCCCCCAAGTCCAACCAATGGATAACAAAAGAACTTATTAAATTACTCATTAGTACCATGGTTATACTAATACATCGAAGTAATTAGACTTAGACATTTTATTTCTATAGGGATATCTGCACGTAGAACAGAATAACATTAAAATTATATTTTCTTTTGAAATACCGTATTGATCATTGCAGTGTCTAAAAGTGGTGAAAGTTTTGTTTTTTTCCAATGGCATTGGATTAAAAAAGCAACTAGAGCAAAAATTCTACGAAGGTATTCTAATTCTATGTTCATTTAAAAATATCGAAGGACACCTTTCTTTAATTTTTTTTTTTTTTAGCATCGGTGCTTCTATCCTTTTATTATTTTTTTTACTAAAAGGCTATACTTAAAATTTATTACTATATTAGCCATGCATTATTAGGCTATGACAATGGTTCGTAACCTGGGTTCGATCGAACCCCAGGGGTTCCCGTGAGTCAGTCTCGGGGGTTCGGCGGAGGTCCAGAAAAAAAATCATATTTTATGTTTCCTATTAAGAAGGGTTCGGTGAATGCGCATGTGAAACTGGTGGGGGTTCGTACCTCCAACAAGGTTAAGAACCAGTGGGCTATGATCTTATTTTAATTTTAAGCTCTTGAAACTGTCAGGGTGCAAAGTGGGGAGGAGCGGGGCGAGGCTTGTCGGTATTGCGACTCAATGGCTCAGCAGTTCCTATTAGTGAAAGTATAATATAAAGAACCCCTGACGTACGCAGGATGGCATTAGAGTTATTAGAAAACAAATGAACACGTCTTGGTTAGGTTTCTATTTCTAGTTAGCTTGCCCTCAGGGACATATTTACTTTTGAGACAATTAAAAATTAAACACGCAATCATCTACTGTGTAGCAACTACAAATCGTTTATTAAAGGTCAGGTGCTATAAATAACAATATTACACTACACTAAAATAATAACATGATAGCATTGATAGTCAATGAATCTCTTTCAAATTATAGTTTTATTTTAGGGTACCTCTCTAAGGCTCAAGGCCGGCGCTAGGCTAGGAGGGTGCGGGGCATTGGGCAAATTGAATTTTGCGGGGCCGTTGACGATATATATTCCGCTGATAGGATATTAAGACACGTTATAATCGTACTGGGGCCTTGCTGGTCATAATAGGACGCGTCATAATGGATATTTGTTCACTCGCTTAGTTTCCGAAATTTCAATTTTTTCCTATAACAGTATAAAATTCCTTGATAATCCCCTTTCATCTGCTTAACATGCGCAAAGATGGCTTCACTAGATTCATCTCGAAGGGATAGTATGGGAGCCAGACTGACCTTCAGACCATTGGACTATCTAATAACTCCGAATATTGTGTTGACCGGATTAGGAACTATTAGTAGTCAGTAGGCTTAGGTATATTATAAATATACTACGGCAACGCGCGGGGCCCCGCAAACGTG
The DNA here is from genome assembly GCA_964033795.1 of Lymnaea stagnalis. NCBI lineage: Eukaryota > Metazoa > Mollusca > Gastropoda > Lymnaeidae > Lymnaea > Lymnaea stagnalis. The sequence goes on along the minus strand of CAXITT010000212.1, from coordinate 619,369 downwards.
GGGTCTTGGGAGGTCGCCCACTTCGACATCCCCTAGCGCCGGCCCTGTGAGGCCCCTTAACTTAGGTGGGATAAAGGATTGAACATGTAGTACGATGACAGTAATAAAAAAGATGAAATCAACCTTGGAACCAAAAACACTCTCAATGTTTGCAATTTATGGATTTGTTAATAAAAAAATAAATAATTAAAAGCCATAATTGACAAACGTCTTCTGTTGCCATTCGACCCTGATCCTAAAATAACACAGAGCCAAAATTCACTCCAAGCACCGGGCAACAGTAATATATAGTAATTGCTTTTTGAAGCGGTAGGCCCCGGTACGTCGCATCGGCCCCTTTAAAAAGCATATAAATTTATATCTATATAAACTAATGAAGAAAGTAAGTGTATATTGCTTCAGAAATAAATTCAGTTATGCGCCAAAATAAATCCATGTGTATTTAATTTATTACATTTTTTTGGGGGAGGGTTCAATAATTTTTGCTCGGGAGCTTTCGGTTTCCTGGATTTTTTTTTTTTTATATCCTCCCCACGATTCATTATACACACCCCATCCATTAAAAAAAATAATAATTCCTTTTTGTTGCGATTTAGCTCACATGCTAGGGACAGCGATATTTCAAAGTTTATTATCAGGTTTCACAGTGACAAAAAGCACAATATATATATATATATATATATATATATATATATGTATGCATACAGTGTTTATGGGGGGGGGGGCAAACTCAACGTCCCGGGCCGCACAATGCCTCGTTACGCCATTGATTTCAATAAAACCAGTACGACACGCGCTTTCTAAAATACACACGGTATTTTACAATTGTTTTTTAAGGTGAATTCTGTTTAGGACCTGAAGGTCATTCGAGCCTCAAATTTGAGACAACTCAACTAACACACAGGATGCAATCCTATACCTGCAGAACCTGGTTTTGTCCGCCTTTCCTGCCTGGTCCTGCAGCGTTGCAATGTCCGTCTCGAGTCTCATCGTTCTTGAGCATTGGTAGGTCCCCCACTCGAAGTCATCACGGGAATAGCAGCCAGCCTCTGACAGCAGAGCTAGCCAGAAACACAAGTTACATTATTGATATGATTTAGCCGTACGTCACATAAAGACGTACTTATGCAGGTGATCAATGTTCCCTCTAAGGTTTTCTGGTTCGTGTGCAAAATCATACAGTTGTGTGAAAAGTTTTACAGCATCAATTTTTTAGTGTGTGCAAAATTTTACAGCCCACAAACACACACTTACATGAAAATTTGCTGGGCGGATACTCAAAACTGCTGCGCGGCGTCTGAGATAGCTGCGCGGCCGCGCAGCCACGCAGCTTAAAGGGAACATTGCAGGTGATACTGATACGCTGGGCACTACAATGACTTGTCACTCATACATAAAAGGACTTACAAATAAAAGATGCCAATAATATTGGAATCTTTCATCTTCTTTTCACTCTGGATTTAACAAATTAAAAAGTAACATTTTATTCTCAAATAAAGAAGCATCGAATAACTTACATTTGTGAAGACCCATTGATTTCAACATTAAAAAAAAAAAAAATTGAGTTATACAAGTTTATAAAGTCATTAACCCGGAACAGCTTCGATTTATGAAGAGGCGCTGATTTCAATCTAAAATAGTGCAAAGTGTCTGCTATTAATGACAGATGTAACTTAACGACACAGGTAAAAAAAACAAAACAAACAGATTCATTATAGTGTTCATTGCTCTCACCATCTCGCCCCTCTCCACAGATGTACTCCAATGTGTCGTTCACAGCTAGACCAACGTAGGTCTGTTTGAAGGAGTGGCACGGCGACGTTGTCAGGCACAACTTAAGAGCTGCCTGTTTGCTGGGAGAATAGGGTTTGATCAATGTCAATAAAATCTATATTCGCTAATTCTTACACTTACATATTTTTAACTCATTTATTTTATGTTTTTTTATAGGTGAGATGTGGAAATCAAAAGCTTAAAAAATGCTCTTGGGAAATAAGACACATTTTATTTAAAAAAATTCGCTTCCACTGCTGCCTTGTGCAGGGTAATTGAATTTCACTTGAAGCTTTAAGAACCTCTCCCGTCAATATGAAGCAAAATTTATTATATTTTTAATGGTCATAATGGTCATAATATTACGTCTCTCGAGCGCTTGGCATCCCATTAAGCCTGATGTTATAAGTATTAGTCAAGGCTTTCTTGGTGTTCTAATCGGGGCAACCTTTACAATGTCTGTTTCACCTTTAGTTGTAGTGACGGATGCGTTCATACAAAACTAATCCATATTTATGCTGCAGTTGCGTCACTAGGAGAATGAGAATGGGCTCAACCGCACCGGGTGACGTGAAGAAATAGTCTAAAAATGTATTGTGTAAGCAGCATTTCAGCAGAAATCGTTAAAAATTAAACAAGGCCTACATGTGATTTGTTAAAATAACATACATGAAACATAAATATGTTGGGAAAGAAAGCTACCTCTTTTTTTTTTTTTTTTTTTTTTTTTTTTGGGCACCCCCCCCCCCTGTGGCGTGAGATTTAAAAAAAAAAATATTGAGCCGACCAATAGTTATTCCACGGTAGCGTTCTTCTGTGAATGCATGCATTGTTCATGGTCAGACAATAGCTCACTGCAACGATTTTGTGTAGGCCTATACATAAGGACTGTGCCCACCCTCCCCGATCACACAGGACTAATGCACTATGGATGCTTTCAGTTTTCATTTGCTTTGTGAATAATCAGTTTTTTTCTCTTCTACTGCCAGCAGTGCCAAATTATTTGAAGTGGTTGAGGACCTGGAGCTTATTCTATAGAAAACTAAGCTCCTTGATAAATAAATTATATCAACAGTATAATAAAATTCGAAAATGTAAACTGATATCGATATAATTAATTAAAAAGGACAAGAACAAACAAACAAACAAAAAACAACAAAAATAAATGTCCAACTACAATCATTTACATTCCATTTTGAAAATATCCTATTCGTAATTTCGTAATTAGATAATTATTTGCTTACATTCAAATCAATTATATTTTTTTATAGCACCTTCGAACTGTCAGTCCCTTAAGCCGAACTCTTTTCAGATTGCCAGCTTGGTCCGCCACAGGCGAGTGTGAAGACGTTGCCCTTCTAGAAGAGGATGAGCATAAGCTCAAATTCTTTTCTGGATCGTTCGACATCATGGGCGGAACCGCAATAGTAACACCACTACAGTGTTGGTCTTCATTATTTCAGAACACTCACTATGATCAACGTGCACATACTAAAGGTAAAAAATTATGGTAAGATCTCTAACGTGCCGCTTCGCGGCCCGATATCTGGGGGGAGGGGGGGATGGGGTGCTTTAGGGAGGGTATAAAAAGCTAACGTACTAGCTCGACACCTCGCTGACGCCATTTCCTAATGTACATTGTCAGTTGCTAGTTAGATCTTTATAATAGAAGGTCTTTTTTGCAAGACAAGTTTAAGCATTGTATTATACAAATATTTTAATTGATTAAAAAACAAAGACACCATTACACACCTGCAAACGCTGTCCAACAGAACACCATAGGTCAAGGTCGCCAGGGCCCCCGACTTGTCTTTCTCCAATAAATCCACCAACATTGGGAATGGCTCCAAGCATTTTTTTAATTCAGGGCAGCCTTTTTTACCACGTTCTCTCGCGGCACCTGTTGCAAGTTTATGTTAAAAATATCATTTAAAATAATAAAAAAGATTATTTGAAAAAAAAATACAGTTGCAATAAATAAATAAATATAACATTTACACGTACATAAGCATCATTAGTTCCAACAACCTATGCCCTAACTTATGCATACATTTTGGTTGTCTGTAAAAAAAACAACAACACATTATTGTAGATTTCAGTGGACACTTTTAAATGAGGCAGAATACGCTGATCTAAGAATATTGCTCTTGAAATCTAGGTCTATACAGACTGGTGCATCGTTTTCCAATATATACACACGCACATCTAGGTCTATACAGAATGGTGCATCGTTTTCCAATATATACACACGCACACCTAGGTCTATACAGACTGGTGCATCGTTTTCCAATATATACACACGCACATCTAGGTCTATACAGAATGGTGCATCATTTTAAAATATATACAAACGTACACCTGGGTCTATACAGACTGGTGCATCGTTTTCCAATATATGCACACGCACATCTAGGTCTATACAGACTGGTGCATCGTTTTCCAATATATACACACGCACATCTAGGTCTATACAGAATGGTGCATCGTTTTAAAATATATACAAACGTACACCTGGGTCTATACAGACTGGTGCATCATTTTCCAATATATACACACGCACATCTAGGTCTATACAGAATGGTGCATCGTTTTCCAATATATACACACGCACACCTAGGTCTATACAGACTGCTGCATAGTTTTCCAGTATATACAGGTACAAAGACGCACACAGCGCGGGCCCCTGCAGGAATAGGATAGCACGTCTCTACGGTCCCAACATCCTCAGGACTGCTTACTCCAGGCACCCAAAAAACTGCGCAGTACATGTCCACACACCCTTGAAACAGTTCCTCAAACTCTTAAGTGTGTGTGTGTGTTTACCGAACTAGACACCCAACCAGTCCTTTACTCCAATGTTTGTTTAAAGGATACAATTAACTATAATAATAACATTTATCACCGTAAGACCAATCGATGGTATTTTCTAGAAAAAATGTAGCGTATCCTGTTTCTATTTCTATTATTTGTAGATCACCATAAACATGCAATATATTTCTAGAGCAAGATTTTTGCAAAGCTTTAGGAATGTCAATGACCGAGACTCTTAAATCTGTTATCTTATTGAGCATTGTCGAAACATCTCAGTAGAGCGAAGTGGGGCGAGGATTTAAAATAAACATATTTTTAATACGTGTTAATAAGAAGAGGGGGGGGGGAGAGAGACTGCAATCAGGTTAGGTATATTATTAGACACGTTTCACACCGACAGTGCAATGATTGATATAATTACAGTTTTGGGGTCTTATCATTGTGTAGCTGTGACATTTTTCACCTTATCAAATGTTTACGACATAACTATGTCACAAATTTGTCCATTAAGAGAACACGACCAAACTAAACAGATGGATCTAGCTGCTAGTTAGTTTTATTGCAAAAATTGCGGGGTAATTAAAATGATGTAAGGGGCCACCCAGGGGAGGATCAGGCATCGCATGATGGGCCAATAGCTTTTTAAACCGAGGCCTTATTTTAGAGACAATTTTGTTCTTTTCTATAATTATAGTATGATTGCAAAAAAAAAAAAATTAAATATATTTATTTTAGTATAACTTGGCCTTTACCGAGACCCGGACCTGTTAAAACTTTCACCATCAATGGTCAAAAGTTCCAGGAGCCCGGGCCGATTCATCCAAATAGTCTAGGCCGATTAAATCCTTCAATTCGCCCATCGGCCCACCCTTATGTTATGTAGGCCTCAGAGTCTTCTGGCGAGTTAGCTCCCCTTACAATTAATTATTTTAAATTACACACACTTTGTTTATTTTTGCCAATTTGATAGTGCCAGTATTTGTTTAGTTCTCTACTAAACTCGAATTTAAAATAAAAAAAATCAACTTGAACAGTGATTGCTAATTTGCTTCAGAGAAGAAAAAAAAAAGAATTTAAAAATGTATTTAATATATATANTATAAATGTAAATACAGATAGGAAGGGGAGAATAGAAAGTGTGCAGATCTCAGTGTGCAGTTTTAGACTCGCATAATTGAATAGATTGTACGAACGAACTTAATTTCGACTTTAACTTTAAATGCGTATATGACTTTACGGTAAGAATGTAGCACAGTGGTTCCCAAAAGTGTGCTTCTCACAATTTCGCAAAGGCATTACGAAATATTGCAAAAAATGTAAAAACTATTATTCGCAATTCATTTTAAGCCTACCCGAATATCTAGCGGACCAACCAAGCAATAACTGCGTACAGAAACCTCTACAAATAGTTAAGAGTTGCTGCTCTGCAGTAAGCAAGTTTATCGGTTAAGTAGTTTTTCGATCTTGATCTGTTCTTCGTGCTCATATTAAAATAGCTGTTAAAAGGTTATTTATTTTTAATCAGACGACCATATTTTGAGCATTCAAATAAACATTTAACAACATTTCAAATCTACTTACAGTGAACAACTAGGTATTCAGCACAAATGAATAACAGAAGGACGAACAGCCAAGAACACGACATCCTACTGCTAGAGTCAGCTCCACGTCTTACAGTTTGTATTCGGTTTATAGGGCCCCACCTGGCTCAGGTAAAACTATAAATCTTGCATTACCACCGCTACCAACGACTTGGGCATGGGGCTTACTGCAGACAACCAAAAACTGCCTCGCCACTGTATCAGCAACACATCCGGACGCAGTCATAAAACACAACGCTCCTGAAAGAGAACGAAATCACCGCTGGAGATAATGCCGAGAGAAGTTTTATGTCATCACGGACCCCGCTCCTACTCTCGACCACTTGTTTCTTCTTGAGACGTGGCCGCGCGGTGATTGCCAAGAGCCCTGATTGACTGGAAACGCGGACAGGCAGGTAACAATGGGGAAGGATAGATTACTCTCAGGTCCAAAAAAAAAACCCACCAAAAAACATACTAGCTACACCCGAGCGATAACGGGCTTTTCTACACCCTCCAACCCCAAAAGCGTAGCTGAATGTGTGTGTGGGGGGCGGTGGGGGTGGGGGGGGTGGGGGGGGGGGGGGGGGGGCGGGATAGAGATGTCGTGAAATTGTGAGCGAACGTGATACGCGCTCAGATTCAGTGGCGGCTCCGAAGGGGTGTGTGTGGGTACCAGTCTGTTTCGCAGGTGTGACCACACATGAATGTTTCGCCATTTTAAGAAAGGGAAAATAACTCATTTTTTTTCCCCTGTACATTTGATAGCCACAATGGATAAAAGTTGTTTTTCTTTTTTTAAAAGATAAAACTGAGGACAACCCTTTCTAAAACAATTCCTGCTGACAACAGTACCAGCACAGTGGTATAGCTCACGAGTTTACACTGCAATTTCTATTATTTATATGCATTACGTTCGTCCTAGTTTGACCGGGATCGTCCCGGTTTCAGCAAGTATGTCCCGGTCGGTTTTGAATGTTGTCCCGATTTCAATCCTAGCTTGGAAGACATTAATTTTTCATGTTTATGGTAGAACATACTTATACCAAGGGCGTCATCAGAGAGTGTGTTGCTACAGAACGGGTGACAAACTCGTGTGGAAATTGAAATTTGACAGACTTTCGCTCAGAACACAGTAAATGGAAGGACAGGGTGCCATCAGGAAATGGTGCCTTTAGAACAGGGTTCCATTAGTAAAGGGTTCCAACAGAGCAGGGTGCCACAGAGCATTGTGTCCCTAGTTCAGGTTTCACCATAGCAGGCTGTCATCAGAATAAGAGCACGTATCTGGAAATTTGATCGAAAGAAATTTCTTCAACGGTAAAATGATCGACGGTAATTTGATCGAACGGAAATTTGGCAAAGACATGTACGCAGCGGCATCGTTAATTTCATTCCACTGTTCAAGATCACGATCGATGCGAGCATAAAACAGTAATGCAAAGCATTTGTCAGATCTCATACTTCTATAAATAAATAATCTGTATGATAACAATACATTTGGTCATAAATAAGATTTATTTGCAGCAATACAAACGTAAACATGTGTATAACATTGTTTGTTGTCAGTCATACAACATCTTTGTTTTTCAGAGTGGAAAGTAAAGTTATAACTGTTAAAATTTATGTTTCAATAAAAAGTAATTTTGATGCATTTTTTTAAACGCTGCCATCTCAAATTTTATGTTTATATTTCCTATGTCTTATTTTGATTTTTATTGGGGGGTGGGGGATAGTCGATCCTGAAACAAAGGAGGGGTGACACTATCTGTTTACCCTACCAGTGGACACCCAGTGACCCCTCTATAATATGGTAGATTTTTTCATTCAAAACTTCTCATGACTATAATGAATTCGCCATTTCTAAGTCATTCATAAATTTCAGACAAAAAAGACATTTCTAATAAAGTAGATTCAAGTGAGAAAAAAAAGAGTAATGAATATTCTTTCTCTCCCCCCCCTTCCACCCCCCCCCCCCCTCCATTTCTAAGTCATTCATAAATTTCAGAAAAAAAAGACATTTCTAATAAAGTAGATTCAAGTGAGAAAAAAAAGAGTAATGAATATTCTTTCTCTCCCCCCCCTTCCCCCCCCCCCCCCCGCTGTTAAAAAACAGGTGGTGGGTTGTCAGGTCTTGTGTGTGCTACCCTGTGGCGTACCTTGACGAAATGCCACCTGTATCAAACTCCAAAACTGCAACCCCCCCCTCCCCAAACACACACACATCAGTTGTGCAATGTTGGTGAAATTATTATTTTATTTTATAAAAGGCCACGCGGGCTCGTCATCCTCTTCACTCCCCTATTGTAGGTTTGCAACTCGTGATACTTACCACAATAGGCCCCGGTTTGAACCCTTAAAATTATGGCATGCCCGCAATTCTATCAGGGCGCACCCTCCTGTCATTCATCAAGGATCCGATTCTGACTGAACTCAATCTGATGATTGCCTACAACTCCACGTTTTTTGCGTTGAACAATTCTACACGCTCGTCCAGTGGTTTGAAATCGGTTGATTACGTTAGGATTTTCTTCATGTGTTTCTAATTACGTATACATTAGCTTGGCCACAGAGAAGAAGACGTCGGAGCCATTAATTGCCAGATGCAGAATTAAACTCACTCTGTCGGCAGCCTGACGTGCCTGTCTAATGTCAGCTTAGTGCGAGAGTACTTTGCTTTCAGCACTTTAGGGAAAGGCGTTATTAAAAATATTTAATAAAGACAGTGGAATAAACATTTGTGGTCGTAGGCGGGTCTACCTACCACGTACCCTTAGGCCCAGTGGCATAGGACGGGGGGTGTGGAAGGGGGGTGCTCCATCCTGGGGGCACTTCTTGATAGGGAGGGGTGGCATTTTCGACCAAATGCTGAGTTTTTTTTGTTGTTTTTTTTTGGAAGGGGTAGGCAAAAATCTTGACCCGCCCCAAGTGGCACTAACCCTGGCTACACCGCTGCCTGGCACCTGATCAATGCGCCACGTCTGAGAAAATGGGAGATAATTATAGTAAATCCGGACAAGCTACTCCATGTTATTCATTTTATTACTATTTCTTAGAACTCCAATAAATATTAAATGTTTAATGCAAGCAAAGATAATGAGCTCAGATGTGTATATTAGAAAATAAGCCTAATTAATATATTTTAAATATAGTGTAACAGATCATTCATTTTTAGATGTCATCTGTAAAATGAACTCTGCTGGTATATATTTTATAATTTATAGTATATAGTTCGCCTAATTAACAAGGTCTGCCGCAATGCGTGAATTTCACATCTACTAAAGTTACTTGACAAAAAATGCATTTAAGTTACGCATATAATGATATTCCAAAACAGTGCTCCCCTTCCCTTATGCCACCGCCCCTAAACTATTCTAATATTGTAATGACCCACCACCGTTTACTTCGCAGATTTATGCGCCAAATATAAATTGAGACTATTTCCGTGAAACAAAAGAAAATATTACGCACCAAACGCACTCGCGGTGTATTTAAGAATCTCATTTAGTGCTGTTATCGGGAATTTTATTAACTGAAAGCAGCACCATCTGGTGGCGTTAGTGACATTGTTGCTTGGAGTACTCTGTATTTTAATAAAGCATTTGCAACCAAATTAGAGACAAGAATCTACGACATACTACCGTGATTTATAATTTATAAGTCGTAGGAAGACGAAGATGGCGTCTGAAGTCTGAAGCATTCATGGAACAATTAAAATTACAGACGTCATGGATAGGGCAATTTGGCGTGGTGGGTGGGTGATGGTGGTGGGGGGGGGTGGTGGTAATTGCCGTGGTGGCGGTAGAGAGCTCCACGAAGGAGGCAACCCCAGAAACACTCTCTTGAGGTGAACCTCGGGCGGATCTATTTAGAGAACCCTTCACGATCAAGTCGTTGTGAAGACACATTGCCTCTACCGCTAGAGAAGTACTGAATGTTCTTCTTACGTCAGTGCCTCTAGTCATCCTTGCTAGCTTCTAAGGAATCGGTCGCATTCCTTATTCCCCTTTTAACAAGCACGTTTGTTCTAGTCTTGTGAAAAATGTGTGCTATGCCACAGCCTATGGATTTAAACTTAAACGCCGGAACAAGAAACCCTTTTGATAATGATAGGTCAAAGAAGACCACGTCTTGAAGCCTGTGTTGAAGCTCTAATAGTGGACACTTGGAATACAAACAATATTTTAATTTAACCATTATGGTAGAATTAAAATGAGTTTTTTTAAAAATTGATAAATATATACCATTTGTTTCCATCATTTTAAAAAGAGTTCACTTTTTTTGTTCCGGACACAGTGTTTATTATTTTTTTTTTTTAAAGGCGCTTGCTACGTAAGCCTGATTGATGTGATAACCAGTTTGAATCCTTTAAGACAGAAGGTTAAGCGTTTAAATAGCCAACACTACACAGAACAAAGACACCCACAATAATGACTACTGTAGTAGTGAAAGACTGACACCGACAGGTGAGCCTGTGGCGTTATAGAGCGGATACCAATCCAGGAATGTTGCAGGGGTTTCCGTCGAGGTGAGGATAAGATAAGGCCTATTAGTGATAGCAAACGTTGTCCACCCCCGCCACCCCCCCCCCCTTTTTTTTTACCAGACCCCATTCTGCGCCCATACTTTGAATGGTGTGTGTTAGTTACAGAAGTAATTATAGCTTTGCTTGTCCAAAGCTGAATGGAATATTTAAGTTGACACATATTCTTTGACCTAAATATTGCTTAAATAAGGTACGATTACACTTTTAAATAATTATACTAGTGTCATATTCATGCTAAAGCCTAATTTGAAAACAAATAAAACAAAGAGATGCTTTTAATTCTAACATACAGTGTTTTAAACTAGGCTAATCGGCCTTAAGTTAAAGAAAAAAAACATCTCGTTTGTTTTATAGGTTAAAGAGCGCCATCAGAATTGTCATTGCCTAATAATGTAAGTGGATTTGAAAAAATGAACTGACAGTCTTCAACGGAGTACTAAATACTCATTGTCTCTCAAGTTGTTATGTTTATACTATGATTTACTGAACGCCTTTAGGGGGTATTTGTGAAATATTGCGCACTCATCATACTATGACACACCTATGATTGGGGTGTTAAACACAAGTTTAGATACAGGCACTGGTGCTAGAAAAGGGGGTGGAGTGGGCTGTCCGCCTAAGGCGTCACAATCTGGGGAGCATTCATTCCAGTCCATTTCAACGAAAAGAAAAATGTTTGTCGATATATCATCATGTATTATGTTTGAAGTGTTTTGAACTGTATTCTATAAAGTTTTTAAAATTCTCGTGAGTGACAGGAGGTAAACTCAAGAACCACCTCGGGCGTCAAAAACTGTTCTTACCCCCAGTGGCGTAGCTAGTGTTGGTGTCACCCGGTGCGGTCCGCACCCCTACCACCACCCGCACCACCCTAGCTACGCCACTGCCTACCCCCACTAACAGGTGACCAAAAGGACATAACATTCATTCATCAGTGGAATATAACGGACGACTAATTCTGTCGGTTGCACATCTGCTCCATCTTTCTCCGCCGCTATCTACACCTGTTCACGAAATTTGGGTGGTCAGGCACAACAGCCATCCATCACTCTTCTTAAATCTACCATGTTCAAGAAAGGAAGAGTGTGCTGTAAAAAAACAAAAAAAAAAAAAGCAGCAGAAAAACAACAACAAACAAACACACAATACTAGTAATACAACCATGGGCGCCCGCAGGGGGGCAAGGGGGCGCTTCCCCCCCCCCCCGATTGATTGGATAAAAAAAAAAGACAAAAATAGACAAAAATGTATTAAAGTAAAGAGAAAATAAAGAGAAAGTAACTAAGCTGATGTCCTGTCCGTTCGTTCACCATAGAAATACGCTACAGTAAATTAAAACTACATTAAGACATTA
>CAXITT010000212.1:524445-607265 GCA_964033795.1 Lymnaea stagnalis | reverse complement strand
AAAAAAAAAAAAAAAAAGCTTTACCATGACATGACTTACACTTTGTTGGGTAAATATTTAATATTTCTAATCTCATCCCATTCTCATCCCATTCTCATCCCATTCTCATCCCATTCTCATATGCTTTTATCATGCATTGAGGTGTTTTTTGTGTGAAATAGAAAACATGATATTTTTTTACTCAATTTCCGGCTCAAAGCATACATCGTGTTTACGGTAACCGTGGTATTTTCATTCTGACAACTGAAGTTTCCAAGGTACGTCAGTGGAAGACATTGTCCATGTTTTCAGAAGCTGTTTAAGGCTGCGGTCACAGTGCATTCATGTTAGCCAGATTTTTTACAAGGCCTCGCACGACCACTAACAGTAGAATAAACAAGTGCGCGAAACACGGTAAGAGACAATCACAGTGACTCTGTCAAGCTTTGGCGTGCTCGGACGTGCTACGCCGAATCGCCCATTAGGATCAACAAATGAAAGAAATCGTCTCAGATTCACATTAGGAGTATTTGAAACAATGTAACAAACATTAGCCCACTATACGAAGAGTGCATATATTCCTGATTTGCTCGTTTTTATTTGATGAAAAGAGGCCAGCTCCCCTTTGTCCTTAAGCGTCACTGAGATTAGTTTTGGAACTTTGTGGGAGGCGGGAGGAGGGATCATACCCCCCGCCATACTGTGGAAAAGCGGCGCCCGTGGCAACGCCTGAACATGCCGCCCCTCAGTGTATAAGGCGCCTTTGTGCCGAGCGTGCGAGTGCTTTTTGGGTATACAGTTTACATTTAGTTTAAAACCCAATGAAACTTTATTCGATCTGAGGGTATGTTAACCACACGTAGACAAAAAAGAAGATCCGAATATAAAGGCGGGGAGGAAAAAAGGACGACATCTGAAAAGATACATGTCGTACATTACAGGTTATATACAGTATGACAAAACTCTATCAGTATAAATAACTAGCAAGAGACACAGTGGATATCTCTGTATAACGGATGTGTGAAAATCATTCGTTAAACACTTTGAATAGCTCAGAATGTGTAGCAGGTTATTCTAAGTATGACAAACATACCTAACTAGCAATAAACATATTTTTCAAAACGAGCAAGAATCATGTTGGAGAATAAAGTTGATCGTGAGGATGACTTCAGCACAGATGCCTAAGATCAGCTAGATCAGGGAAAATTCTTTCTCTTAAAGTTAGAACCAAATTGTATAAAATTATGTACCGATTTACCATCGTATGTAACACATTAATAATAAGCTAACATGGCATGAGCACGACCAAATGCTGTAAAAGAAATTCAACCAACGACTGCTCTATCTAAAAAAAAAAAACTGTACAATTTCGACGTAAACAAGCAAACCATTATCTTATTCTACAGTGCAACAATTGGAAGCCTACTTAATTTCAGTATTACCTGCTGGTGTGGGAATTCAACGTCTGATATTAAACACCGCATAAACCGACTGCCGACCAATCAAGAAAGCTAGGAACGTAACACAAACTAAACATCCTTCACTTGAAGACCTATTTGAAGAAAGATGTTTTTTGTAAAACTAAACACATTTTGGATGATACATCCCACTCTCTTCATCACAAATACTTAGGATCGACCCGTTCGGGACGAATTCTTTCCATCAGGGTGAAGACTTAAAGATATAAAAACTCTTTTGTTCCCCAATCTGTACGAATTTACCAGCGTGCTCCCCCTGAAGTCACACATCTTCATGAGAACTAATAAGTCCCCGAGAACTCACTGAATGGCTGTTTGAAATAATTTATTATAAATGTCTTGTCTTCAAATTGTTTTATTTATGTGCTGAAAATGTATAATGTAATCAAAAAAAAATTTCCATTTATTTGGATCAATAAAAGAATCTTATCTTATCGTGTTCCCCCCAGGGGTTACAAAATATAAAAGATCACTAATAAAGTTATTTTTGTCACTAAAGGAGTTTATTTATGGCTAATTCTACGCTAGAGAAATTAGATGTCTTGTGCTTAAATTGTTATAATTGTAAAATTTTGTGTTGGTTTAAATGTGTATTTATTTATGTGGTGAAAATGCAAATGTATAATGTAATGAAAAACATTTCCATTTTTTGATCCAATAAAGAATCTTATCTTATCTTAATAGTAGACCAGACATTAGGGATTTATATCCAAAGGACAAACACAATCATCCGTTAATAATATTTCATTATTACAGAGTTAAGCTGTTTGGTTTAGCTTATATGAGAAGTATAATATTCCCAGTTTTGTTTATATGAGAAGTAGACAGTTTAGCGCCTCGAATATATGTAAAATGTGAGGGCGTCCAGAACAATCTCAACATAATTATGTTCTCAAATAGCCCGGAGACCCTGTGGTACTCAATGTTTGAGTTAACCTACAATTCTAGAAACGTGGATATTACAATGATAAGGTCACACACGGAGGGTATCTTTGTCAGATTTAACCACATGGAATCATTATTGCCACAATGGTATGATTGTTATATCAGATTATAGAAGCACGCACTGGGTCTATTTAAGAATCTACCTCATGGCATTACTTTTAACACAAGCACTATAATATATAATCCTTAACTGAAAATTCGTGTATACTCTAAGTTTATGTGAAACTTAGCGCATCTCAGCATGCGTAACTAGGACCCTATAAACTTTAGGTATTTGTTGTAAACTCATGCACACATGGAGTCTACACAAGACATGGCACGTAACAATAGGTTAACTATAGCGACATCGTTGTTAAGGGGAACATTTAATGAGCTTGACAAGTAATTAATTAAAGAAACTACTTAACTTGATCAGTAATGAACAGGAATGTTCCATTACATCAACAAAATAATATGTACTCTACAAATACGCAAGAATATAAAAATGCACATGGCTTCTTACAGAATGGCCAGATACAACATTTAAATGAACAAAGAATAACTTTGATCCCTTCAAGTAGACTCTTTCAATTATAAATGAGGCGGCCCAGAACTGCCTGATATGGATGCAGTGGCGTAGCGAAGGTGTTTGGCGCCCGGGGACAAGATCCATTTTTAGCGCCCCCCTTTTTTTTCAACTCTCAAGCCCATTATTTTCATCAATAACATAATATCAAAGCACATTTTGGCGCCCCTAACTAGCTGGCGCCCGGGAACATCTGTCCCCCCTGCCCCCACCACGCTACGCCTCTGTGTGGATACACAATGGATAAACAGGGAAGCAATGAACAAGAGGTTATGGACCAGCACACAGCGTTGGGCTACATTTCATCTCTGTGGGTTTTTGCGTGTCATAGCATAGTCTGGGTTTACCCACTGCTACCGAAGTGACACCCAGAGCGCGTGTTACCTTATTACTGTTTAGTGGAACCTTGCCACATATAGAGAACAAAGTGGCATACTGGGCGCACTAGTCAAAATATGGTTTTGGCACCCCGTGTCTTGAATCCACCACTAAGTATATAAAGACGGTTATGACGCAGCCCCCACCCCGGTGGTGGCACCTTGGGGGACCGCCCCCTCCCCCCTCCCCATTAGCAATGCTCTGTTCTGTCTGCGAAATATCTCAGTTAATTGGCTATATAGAAACTAGGTGGTTGTATTGTTTTACTGTGCAGACAATAGATGATAGCAACCTGCAGGCTGTAAAACTGATCACATCAAGCAGATTTAATAACCATGAGGGCGTTCCATAACTTTAAAAGCAATACCTATTTTATTTCCTTTGCGTTGAATTCTAAACATAGAATAAACACAAAACCCAAAGGGTAGAGGGTGTAGAAACTCTTAACGGTGACTCCAGAAATGTTGTCTTAGTTACCTACTCCATGAAGGCAATGTTAGAAAGAGGTTTTCCAGGTTGTGAACAGTGAATATATGCTACCAACTACAGAAGGGTTGCTGGTTGCGTATAATAACATTGAGGTCTCATTTTGGCAAATTTTTGTCCCTTAAATAAATTGGCATATAATCAAATTGATATAAGTTATTCTAGTTTATAAACCTTTAATGTACAAAGTAAACATATTTAAAAAAAAAAAATAATAATATGAAACAGGCGGTCTCCCAAATGTTCTACATTTTAAATATGTCTTCTCTTGCAATCTCTTCAATGCAATAAAAAAAAATTGACGTTTAAATTAGTTCGTAATCTATCAACAGCAATGGAGAAAAATAGGAGAATCAGGTGGAGACACCTTGCCAGAACAGTACACCTCGGTGTGTATGTTCAACGTAAAGACGCATAAAGAGAGAGAAGGGGATGGGGGAGAGCGAGAGCGAAAGAGAGAGAGAGAGAGAGAGAGAGAGAGAGAGGAGCGAGAGAGAGCGAGCGAGAGAGAGCGAGAGAGAGCGAGCGAGAGAGAGCGAGAGAGAGCGAGAGAGAGAGAGAGAGAGAGAGAGAGAGAGAGAGAGAGGGGAGGGAGAGAGAGGGAGAGAGAGAGAGGGAGAGAGAGAGAGAGAGAGAGAGAGGAGAGAGAGAGAGAGAGAGAGAGAGAGAGAGAGAGAGAGAGAGAGAGAGAGCGAGAGAGAGAGAGAGAGAGAGAGAGAGAGAGAGAGAGAGAGAGAGAGAGAGGAGCGAGAGAGAGCGAGCGAGAGAGAGCGAGAGAGAGCGAGAGAGCGAGAGAGAGAGAGTAAGAGAGTAAGAGAGAGTGAGAGGGAAGAGAGAGAGGTGAGAGAGAGAGCGAGCGAGAGAGAGCGAGAGAGAGCGAGCGAGCGAGAGAGAGAGAGAGAGAGAGAGAGAGAGTAAGAGAGAGTGAGAGGGAAGAGAGAGAGGTGAGAGAGAGAGCGAGAGAGCGAGAGAGAGAGATTGAGAGAGAGCGAGAGAGCGAGAGAGGGAGCGAGAGTGAGAGAGGGAGTGAGAGAGCGAGAGAGAGAGAGCGAGAGAGAGAGAGAGCGAGAGTGAGAGAGGGAGCGAGAGTGAGAGAGGGAGTGAGAGAGCGAGAGAGAGAGAGCGAGAGAGAGAGAGAGCGAGAGTGAGAGAGGGAGCGAGAGTAAAAGTTGATTATGATAAAGAGGAGACACGCTATTTGTTCGTCCAAAGATTTACGACGACCCTCAGACTCGCAAGAAGGCCGTAGGTGTGTATTTTGGGTCGAACGCTTTTAGTTAGATTTAAAGTCGTAGAACTTTTTTTTTGTTTAAAGATAAAAAAATTAACTGAAACGTAACTTTCTTTTAAAAGATAAAATAGTAGCTTGAACGTGTGCAAACGTTTTCCTTCCCTTTTCCAATAAAAAAACAAGAAAAAAACAGCAACAGGGAAAAAAAAAACACACACAAAAACCCCCAACGATTTTACGAACTTATTTTTGTGTCCACCTATATTAAAGCAATTTGATTTGAATCCCTAATCAAATAGGCAGCCATGATATGTCATATCGTGTATAGGCTACTACTCAGAGTCGTGTTTTTTTCAATGCGCAGTCCTATTTGTTGTGACAGTGTTTGTCTTTAATGAGTTGCCTTTTCTGCCCACAACACATTGATGACCGTTTGACGTTGAGTTGCCTTTTGTGCCCACAACGCATTGATGACCGTTTGACGTTGAGTTGCCTTTTGTGCCCACAACGCATTGATGACCGTTTGACGTTGAGTTGCCTTTTGTGCCCACAACGCATTGATGACCGTTTGACGTTGAGTTGCCTTTTGTGCCCACAACGCATTGATGACCGTTTGACGTTGAGTTGCCTTTTGTGCCCACAACGCATTGATGACCGTTTGACGTTGAGTTGCCTTTTGTGCCCACAACGCATTGATGACCGTTTGACGTTGAGTTGCCTTTTGTGCCCACAACGCATTGATGACCGTTTGACGTTGAGTTGCCTTTTGTGCCCACAACGCATTGATGACCGTTTGACGTTGAGTTGCCTTTTGTGCCCACAACACATTGATGACCGTTTGACGTTGAGTTGCCTTTTGTGCCCACAACACATTGATGACCGTTTGATGTTGAGTTGCCTTTTGTGCCAACAACACATTGATGACCGTTTGACGTTGAGGTAATAATTACATCGTCCATGGCACTTTATAGTTGCTCACTTTGTGTATGTGGGTGTACACATTTCATTGTCTTCTTCTTCTAGGTTTTGAGGGCCCACGATCAATGAATTGATCATTCTGGCTCCTATTTAGGCAGGTATTCTGTGATTAAATATTATACACATGCATGTATGATTGTTTGTTAAGGTAATGGTATTATTTGTTTTAAATAGCTAGGGTTATCTCATGTGTAGCAATTATGGAAATTTGTATTAGGCAAGCCCATGGTGGTTCAAATCTTAGCATCTTGACCAAGTGTTTCTTCATATATTATACATATATTTGGTGTCCATGGCATTTATAACCTATAAAAACATACTTGTGGCCTGCATTGAGATTCCATCATTGATTCCTCCATAAGGTTCCCCGCTGTTGCTGTTCAAAGTGAGGTGCGCTGGGACGAGCATATTAACAATATGTGTGCAACCGGGAAAACAAGACCTTAGAATCAGCAACTCCAGTGTGAAAAGATTAGCCTATAAAGCCTTTGTCCGGTCGCTTTCAGATTACGTATCTTCAGTCTGGGACCCATTCACCCAGAAGAGCATCGACAGGTTGCCTGCGGTCCAGCGAGGTCCTTAGCGATTCAGGAGGGAACACCTCAAGTGTTGGTAGCATGCTGGAAAATCTGGTCTCGTCACCATTGGAAGAACGGTAACGATTATCCAGGCTCTCTATGATGTTCAAGATAAGAAGAAATGGGCCGGTCCACTGCCCATCATTAAACAGAAACCCGTCCCTCTCCCCTCTAGACAGCGACAAGGCCCTGGCAGGCAGTTCCGGCTTATAACAACAAGAACACAGTACAGGAACTGTTCATTTCCTTCCAAAGGCAACCAGGGACTGGGACACGCTTCCAAAAGTGTATAACTGTTGAGGTGACAACACTTGAAACATTCTCGTCTATGGGCTCCTGCCTTCCAAAACCTCAATTGCTAATATATCGTTAAGTAGCCCTTGCAACCAGTCAAGCATCCTCTTCAAACCCATGCACAGAAACATCGCAAACCCTCTCTACAAACATAGGAGCCAGAATGATCAATACTTTGATCGTGGGTCTTCAAATTAGAGAAGAAGGGGATACTTATTATTATTTTTATTGCATTGGTCATGAATCTTCTTCTCAATAGCTCATTGCAAAAAAAAGTCAGATGGGATTTGGCCTTTTTCATTTTTTACAGAAAGGAAGTTGAGGGAAACAACTTGGCATTAAGCCATTTTTTTTCTTGTTAAGTGCTTTTAAATATTTTTTTTAAAGGCTCAGTTGTGGCAAATCAAAAGTAAACTTCACCACTCTTTGTAAAGATCATGCAATACTACAACTAAAATAACATTATATAAGCATTAACATATATTCAATTAATACGGGATGCTTGTTATGAATTACAATTACATTTTTATGAACATTGAGAATTTTGATATGTTCAAAATATTTGTTTAAAATTTTAGATATTATATTTACTTTTTTTAAAATAAAAATTTGTCTTTGTAGAAAAAAAAAAATTCTCCACAATTTATAGGTTCATCCGCCGGGTTTGTTGGTTTGGCGAGTGCGTAGCCCACCCCGGATCTAAATGGGCCTGAATGAAATAGTCCGACACCCGGTATTAGACAGTAGTGTCCTTGGACATATTCTGACTATTCAGAAAACAATTTTTTTGTATCGTGTTACGCAACATCTCGACGCTCCCTGTCTTAATTATCCTGATAATTTCTCAAAATTTATGTTAACTTGATATATGAGATGCCCACAAACCATTGATGACCTCTCCACAATAGACAGCGACGAGGTCATGACAGGCAATTCCGGCTCATACCAGCAAGAAGCCAGTAAAGGAGCTGCTCATTCCTGCCCAAGACAATCAGGGACTGGAACAATCTTTCAAAAGGAACGGTTGAAGCGACAACACTAGACACATTTGTGTCTTATTGCCTCAAGCCTTCAAACCCCTAGTGCATGATTCCCTCACAAAGTTTGCACAAGAAATCAATGAAATGTCCTCATCAACAACAGGAACAGAAACATTGCAAATCCCATCTACATGCATAGGAGCCAAAATGATCAATAAATTGATCGTGGACCCTTAAGATTTAGAACAGTGGTTCTCAACCTTTCTAGTGCCGCGACCCCTTAATACTGTTTCTCGTGTCGTGGCGACCCCCAAGGCCACACCATTATTTTCGTTGCTACTTCATAGCTGTAAGGATATATGTTTTCAGATGGTCTTAGGCGACCCCTGGAAAAGGGTCCCGTGACCCCCAAAGGGGTCGCGACCAACAGGTTGAGAACCGCTGATTTAGAAGAAGAAGAAGAACAGATGTGTATATTGATATCATATTGCGTGTTACAATGGAAGGGGGCGAAGAGGGACCGCTCCAGGCGTCAAAATCAAAAGGAGGTAGGGGGGGTGCAAAATGTCTCTACATAGGACCTTAATAGGGAATTAAACGATAAAATGGGATTCACAAATAAAAAAAAAAAAAGAAAAAAAAAAAGGAAGGGGGAGTATTTTTAATGGTCCACTCAAGGTGGCACGTTTTTCTATAAAATGAGGGGCATCATTTTCAGGCTGCGTCCTGGGAGCCTTTTTTGCTTGACAAAGCCCTGGTTTAATATTGCAGTTTGGGATATAAAAAAAAATGCTTATATATCTCATATCGTACACGTTTAGTTTAAATAGGTCATTTATTCTATCGAAATTAGGTACTATTTTATATATGATATATGTTAATTTGTACGGTGAATTCTCAAACTGGAAGCGAAAATAAAATATGAGTACCTTTAGCTACAGCAAGGCCTTATAGAAAATCCTTCCCCACTCATCTTACTTAATTAATACAGAGAGTAAGTACTTTAAAACTTTGTAAAATTAAACTTTCGTTGTTTTTATTGAATCGATTTGTTAGAGAACGAATTTGGAGACGTTTTTGAAGGATGTAATTAATTGATGAATTTATTAACCAGAGTATTAGTTTTATTACTTTATTTATTACTAGATAGAGCCCGCCAAACATTGGCGGCGTAAACTTCCACCTAGTAAAGTTACTTGACAAAACTTGAACTCAAGTAACGCACATTTAAGAATCCCAATATTTGCTACACCCCTTCTCCCATGATACGTCATTGCACACTTTTTATTTCACGCCCATGAACTATACTATATTAATATTCTCATGTCATCATATCCCAACCACTTTTAAACCGAATATTTTTTACACAATACATAAATTGAGACGATTTCATTTCCGAAAAGAAAATATTACGCACCAATTGCAATTGCGATATTAAAAATAGATATATATCATTTAGAGTAGTTATCGGGAATTATATTTTGCGCGCTAGTGAACTCATTATTTAACCACACTCTGGCGTATCTATATAATGTAGCCTGCGTGTGGTGTTTGTCCTTTGCTGGCGAATTATATATAGGCCTATAGATTTTTTATCACACCATTCTTAACATATAAGAGCACTACAGTTAGTTATTTTATCGTCCATTAAAAAAAAACACAACAAAACCTCATAACAACTTTTCTTTTGCCACTCTCATTTATTTTAACGCTCTTTAACTCTAAGTGACAGTTAACATTTTACTAATTTCTTTTTTATTATGATGCGGAGTCCATCTTTAAAGTGTGGGGCCTAACATTATTTTAATATTTTTTTTAAAGCTACATCATAACAACCTACATTATGGATTGTTTCGGAAATTCAATGATTAACAATAACATCTACACACCTCTTCTTTTAAATAGTTTATGGTGTTAATTTTAAAATATATGTAGGCCCTATCATGTTATTTTGTAAAAATAGTAATGACACGGTAGATAACTGTGAGAATATCTAAAGATTAAGATTGCAAGTTGCCTCTCTCTTTAAAGAACACTGCAAGAGTTTGAGTGCATTGACGTCACAAAATACTCACAAGAGTTCCATTATGTTATGTTCGTCTTCTTGCCGGCTTGGCATTTATATCTACTTTCAATGAACCACCAAAATCTAAATTATTAGGTGATTTTTTAAAATTCTAAAATGCGTGATTAAATATTATGAAAAAATTGAAATACTTCATATATTTCTTACATATAATTTAATATTTTCTTGCTTTTAGATCAAACATTATTGTTTCAATTCTAAATTTATTTTGAAAACTATTAGATTATACAATACACTGAAAGACGTAGATTTATTTTAAAATATTTTAAAAGTTGTTGTTAAAAACCCTTATGCTATATTAAGAAACAGAAACTGCGAAAAGAGGGATAAATATACTTAATTATCAGGTTAAAAGAAATCTGGTAGCTGGATGGGTGCACCTGAATCCTGATTTCCGCTTTCTCAATAGACCTTTGTAAATTGTATGGAAAGGATGGCAAGACGCCGAAAAAGTCTCAAGTTACACAAATAATGTGACATATGTGTTAAATTGTTAATTAATAATTAGAGAAGGCTTTGGAAAACCATCGTAAATGTATATGATGGGGAATTCTGACAGCCGCAACCTCGACCATGGACACAACCGTTATGACAGTCGTGGAGCTGGGCTGGAATTACAACGAAAACCATCGGTTCCGGTACCTCGTCTACCGATGCCAGACGGACAGGAACTGGAAAGAAGATTTACAAAAGTGCTAGTATGTGTGTTTTGATATTTTCTTTACAGTAAATATGTAGCTTCATATCCTGTATAGGCCTAACAAGTTGTGTACATTTACCATCCACACTTAGAATACCCTCATTCAGTGAAAGTGATTATTAGCTAGTACTAGCATCCTTCAACTTTATAGAAGTTCAAGACACCAAAACAATGACCAGAGGCCAGTCTTATCTAAGGTTATATAGACTATTGAATTGACTGTCAAGTTCCTCTAAATATTTTCTATTGACAAGTAAGCATTCACTCTAGCATAGTCATACTACCAACATCATATCATCAAAGGAGGAAATGTTCCTTCATGTTTATTTCATACTCATAGATGAATTAGATGAAACCAAACATGACACACTCATTATTATTATTGTCAAAAATGTCATTTTTATTTATGTATATATATCATATCATGTATTCACTAATATCACTAGGCCGGCCACTTCACTGATAATTTATCTAGTTTTCAGTCAGTCTTTATACCTAGCTAATAATAGTAATTACTATTACATTCTTTGTGAGTGACAAACAATCCGCTGATTCAAATAATTTAAAATTTAGGGCCCTAAGCTTAATTACTAGGAATAGGAAGCCAAATTTTATCACTAATAATTATTTAATAGCCTGATTATTTTCTTAGTCTTAATTGTTTGTGACACATATAATTAGTTATATGAGTGGTATGGGTTATGAAATTATATACAGCCATAATTTTGTTAATACTTTTTAAGGTTAAGGTTTTTAGGATTTGCTTTCTCACAATTTATGGGCTATTTTTAACTTTGAAAATCTGATTAGACCTAAACTTAAATCCCAAAAGGAAAGAATATATTATAGGACCTACACTTAGAAAAAAAATAAATGTTGTTATGTAGGCTACAAAGTAGTTTTACGATGTTATTGATATTGAATATTGTTTACTTACTTAATAATATTTAACTAGTAGGTCATCCATAAATGACACCACATATCTTTGTGGTTTGGAGGGTGGGGGGTGGTTTAAAACATTTGTGATTAACATGTCTATCTTTGTACAACAGTTTGTGAAATAGGGGAGTGGTGGGGACAAACATCAGCCTAAATAGTGTGATGTCATTATGTCAAATACTTTCTAATAGTCTGTTAAAAACTAGTACTTTAAAATCTATGATTATCAAGTCAATGTCTTTCTTTTATCATGTGTTAATTATGTGTCTACGGCTATCACAGTTTGGTACATATCGTTAAGTCAATATTAAAAAATGTCTTTGGTAAAAAAAATTGTCTTCTTCCACTTTGATTTTCCTACTCTAAACATCATATGAAGCCAAAAAGTACCTCACAACCAAAGCCAACACTTATTTTAAAAATTGTCTTTATATATTTATTGTAACATAATTTATATTTTCACAGACTTCTATGGATTTACCTCCAGACAAAGCTAAAGTACTTAAAGGATATGATGATGAGAGGAAATGGGACCTGATATGTGATCAGGTAAGTCAATAGCCATACTACTCAATGACTTAATGGTTATGAATTATTGTTTTACGTAATTTTTAGAATTTGTTTGCCAAATTTTTATTTTTAGAAGGAAATGTTTTTTTCTTCTGTTTTTGAAGTTACATTTTAATCTTTACAAAGCCCTTCCAGACTTACACTTTACTCTTCATCGGGTAGGTTTACCCAAAAAAAACAGGAAAAAAAAATGTCATCAAGGAGTTCCTGAAACATGATAAGACTTAAGCTTTAGGTCACATTAACAAAATATTTAAGTAAATAATACAAAAAAATTAATCACAAATGAAATTAAAAAAACTAATTACAATGCAACAAATTGTTGATACTATAAGGGTCATATATCTTCAAGTTTGATATCCCTGAATTGTGTAATTATTGAAGCAGGAACTAAGTGTCAAATCAAGTTAGTAGTAAGTTTCAGAAATTATATAGATATACTCCTTTGTATAGATATTAATTTATCTAAAAATGAAAAAGATAAAAATATTAAAAAATCTGTCAGTGCCTTGTTAATCTTACTTCAGGACACAAATGGTATGTACATATTATGATGAAACAGTGTTACCTTGTCTCAACCCTGATTCAGTTTTTTCATCAAAATTGAAAGCTTGATATTTTAAAGAAATGTTAATCCATGACACATTTGGTACAAGTAAAATCATGTCATGTGTTTCATTTGAAATAACAACAAAATTAGTTTGGTTCTTTAGATAAAATTATAAATGTGTAAGTCTAGCATACTATAACTTTTGTTTTGGATTAAATTCATAGGACTTTTTAATTTACAGCAAGAGTATTGATTATTAAAATGAGAAAAAAACGTACAAAAGTCTTGACAGCTAAATGTTTGTATTTTTTCATTGGTTGTAAAATAGTTTAGCTTCCTAAATACCATTCTTAAGGGAATAGTTTTAACCATCTTTAAGATTTAAAAGTGTTCAAAAGTTTTTTAAAATTAGTTTTATTTCTTCAAGCAGTGTCAAAAAGCTTAACTTTAAATAGTATGATTTTAATCAAAATTTACTCCTGGCATGAAAATGTAATGTAAGATTGTATTAAGTATGGAAGCCTTGTAAACACACAGTACAGTCCTCACTTTGAGGTGTATATTGTTCCAGACCCTCTGGTTCAATCTAGATATAGGAGCTGAAGCTTTAGCCATGTTATCGTTCACTTATTTATCAATGAAGAGTTAGAAAGGGGACCCAAGATATAAAAAGTTCTTCCACGTTGTATCCCTTGACGACAGTGGTGGGACGCGTATCTGCTTCTTCCGTTTGTCTTCTTTAGGCTGATGTTCAGTCCAAAATCTTTGCACGCATGAAGGTGGCTGTAGTCCATTTTCTATGTGATATTAAGGCTAAATCATCCAGAGCAGTTAGGCATTGAAAATTTGTGGCAGAAAGATTAACAGTAATTAACAGCTTGCCATCCAACCTAGTGTGGATGTACACCAGTTGGTTGTAGTCTTTAGAGCATACTGGAAGGACATGGGGAAGAAGTTGAAAGAGAGTCAGTGCAAGAACACAGCCTTGCTTTATTCAACTGACTGGCAAGATCTCTAATGTAATGTTCCTGTTCCCACTCCTGTGTAAGCGCATGATTACAGTGAGCTCTACTGGGGGACAGCTAGAGCTTGGAAATTTTGCTTTTGCCGACCAAGTAAAATCGATAATTAAGTATATGAAAGGCATCTGCTGTTAAAGAACATTCTCCTTAGTACTTAGTACTCATTTAAATGCTAAATATATACTGAATACATTAATGTATGAAAA
The DNA here is from genome assembly GCA_964033795.1 of Lymnaea stagnalis. Lineage (NCBI taxonomy): Eukaryota > Metazoa > Mollusca > Gastropoda > Lymnaeidae > Lymnaea > Lymnaea stagnalis. Next base: position 593,300 of record CAXITT010000212.1, on the reverse strand, counting down.
GTGCTGCGAGGATAAATTATTTTGTTTAGGTTTCCCCCATTACAAAAGGGTTGAAAAAAACCTATTTTGACAATAACGGCTCTCTTCTTCATATGAAACAACAGCCAATTTACCTGGCATTGCTTAGGTTTGCATTTTAAAAAACCTTCATCAGCTTTATCAGGTAAAAATGAATTGAATGGCTTTTAAAAATATATGTTCTAAAGAACCTATCAAAATTTATAAAGTCTCCTATAAAAAGTTAAAGGAATATTAACTTTTGTAAACATTTTTGGACCCAGCCAGTTTCATTTAATATTCAAGTTGGGCCTCGTCAAAAACCATGATGTAGGGCCTTGCCAAATCCATGATTTAAAAACTAATCTAACTTTTAATAGTTGTCCCTTTATAAAAAAATGATTCACCACTGTCAACGCTATGGCAGTTTATCACTCAAAATGAAATAGGATCTTTGTGGGATTCCGTTTCCTGTTGGGTTTTCATTCCCTATGGGCATTCCATTCCTGTGGGATCCTATTCCCTGATGGATCCCATTCAACTGTGGGATCTCATTCCCCAGGAATCCAGTTAAAGTTAACCCTAAGATAGGGAGGCCAACTTTGGCGATACCATTTCATTTAAGTTAAAAGAGGGGCCCATTTCATAATGTGCCGTTTTAGTTATGCCTAAGATAGTTTCAGATAAATAATGGAGTTTAAATTTAAGAGTTTTCCCATTAAAAATGGTTGAAAAATTATGGAGACCTAGCCTTTTAAATTATTGAACTTTCTGGAAAATTCCAAATGGAGTGGATGTTTTCATTTTAAATCCACCCATATTTCAATATGGATTATGAAAGGTATGACTACCAAGCTTGGCCTAATTCATGTAGGTACCTATATTATTAACTAAGCCGACTTTTATTTATATAGATTATATATAGAACAAACACAACCACCCTTTTTGGGATTGCATTCTTTCAGCTAATTCACTGAAATATCACATTAGGAAATGGCATCAGTGAGCCAAGGGTCTTTATGCTCTCCCCAAAACACCCCCCCCCCCCCCCAAACCCCCCCCCCCCCCCCCCGAAAATCGGGCCGCAAAGCAGCACGTTGGAGATGTCCCTTTGCCAGGACAGCCCCCACCTGAGTCCGCTTGATCGGGTTACGCTGGAGGCCGCCCCAACCCAAAGACACCTGGCCGGTCCACTCGATTGACTGTTTTAGGAGTCGGGATGGTAAATTTACGTCCTAATATCTTCCCCCACCCATCCCGGGGAAGCTTGGGACGCCCTTTAACAGGGGTTCTACAGTGGATGTCCAGCCCACAAATAGTTTGCGAAGTAGCTGGGACAAAACGGTTACTTAGGAGCAGCTTTCTCAGGGCTGCATAAATAGAATCATCGGCCAAAGACTTCCACCTTAGCCTCTCACCTCATATCTATTAACGGCAACTTGTAATCATGGTCCCTACCCTGTCACTGCCTTTACGTCGATCTGTAAAAAGTCACAGTTGGCAGCCTTGTAGGTGCTGTTTTATTCAGGCAGATATCATGCATGTCCCTTGTCTGCCCACGCAGGACACGCAAAGGTAATCTTGTTCCCCGGGTAATGCCGAATGTTCCTTTTTGTCGGACGCTTTCTAATGGGCAAGCCACCATAGGCTTGTGAACCGGAGCCCCGGAAACACATCTAAATTACTAAAGCTTTTGATATGTCTTTGATACTTTTCCACAACCATGCTATGTCATTAGGATTTGCAAGATACTGAAAGAGTTGGTTGTAGAGTGTGCCTATTGGTTGTGTGTCTTGGTTTCCCCCAGAAAGTATCGTATGATTGTTCCTTTGGTGTCCTATGTATGCTTCTTATAACTCTCCAATGTTAAGTTAAATAGCATATAAGACAGTAAATCTCCTTGTTTTTGTCTCATTTAGTCTGAAATTCCCTTGAAAATTCACCCTGAACGTCAATAGTTTATGTCTGAGTGTGTAATTGTTTTCCTCCATATTTAATAATAATAAGTTCTGCTGTGATGAGGTCTTCTCCAGGGGTTTTGTGATTTTTCATAGAGTTGATTACTTCTGTAGTTTCTTCCAAATATAGGGAGTTTATTAGGGTGTCTGGTCCTCCATGATATGGTTCATAACCGTGTCCATTGTCAGCTTTTAGTATTTCCTCAAAATATTCATCCCACCTCTCCAGTACTTTACTATTTCTCCGTAATTAATTCTCCAACTTTGTTCTCATACATTTGAGGCTTACCTTGGTATCCATTCATTTTATCTCTTATCTTCATATACATTCCTCTAATATTTCCCTCTCTTGATTCGTCTTCTATTTCTTTTTCTTCCTGCTAATTTTGGGGGCTTTGGTTCTGTTTTTTTTGTTGTATATTTGTCTTGTATTTCTGGTTACCATTTGTATAATGGTCATTTGTGCTTTGTTCCTTTCTTCAATAATCTCTCTACATTTATTATCAATCCACCCTACTCCACTCTTAGTTTGTTGAAATCCTTCTACTTTTTGTGCTTATGTTTTTATAGCATTTTTTATCCTATCCCACTGTTCATTTATGTTGTTTTCTGTATATTTTTTCATGTTTATTTCTTCCTGTGCTTGTACTTATTTCTGGTAAGCTTTTGTGGTTAGTGGGTCTTTGGTACGTTTTTTGGTAATTATATAGTTTTTCTCTTTGATTTCGGTCATTGTATATTTTGCTTATTTTCTGCTTATACTTAACCCATAAAAGCAGATGGTCAGAGTCTGCATCTTATATCTAGTATGTTTGAACTGTGCCTTTGATCGATTAGAACATGTTCAACTTGATTGTGAATTACAAGTAACTTTATATATATCTGGTGAGTTACAAGTAACTTCATATATATATATTGTGCTGAAACTTGTCGCTGCTGTTATCCCTTTTCTTTAAGCAAAGTCTGAGTCGGATCCTGTTGTCATTATTTTCTTCATGTAGAATATCCTTGCCAACAATTGGCTTAAACACTTTCCCTATTTTAGCATTAGTTGCCAATCACTATTTTAATATCAAGTTGTGATGTCTCATTATAGATCTTTTCCAGTGTCTCATAAAACGATTCTTTTATCTGACCTTATGTATCTTTAGTGGGATCATGAACATTTATACATGTTAAACATTTTCCCTTGCACACTCAAGCTTAAAATCTATGACTGCACAGATGGCTTCTTTCTTCAAAACAAATGCTTTTCCAAGATTGTTGGTGTTGTTGCCACTATAAAATATGGTGAAGTCTTTTGTCCTGAGGATTTCAGCATTTCTCCATCAAATTTCTTGCAGGCAGCATGAGAAATTGTATATTTAATTTGTTTCTCTTATTAGGTTGGTTAAGGCTCCTGCTTTAAACAAGCTTAGTAATGTTCCAAGTTGCAATCCAAAAATCATGTCCATATCCAGGCATAGGTCCAATTCCATCTGGGTTTAATTATTTTCTTTGGCTTTTGTAACCTTTAATTTTTTTAAAAGGTCAAGTTTTTAGCCCTGTGCTCATCAACCATGGGGGGCTGGGGGGGGGACTTGCCCCTTATAGCTCTCAAAGTAGCTGCCTTTATTTTCATGTAAGATTCCTAGCCTTTCTGAATCCTTCCACTTCCTACAAGGCAGTAGGTTCTGATTTTGTTTCACCCTAGATATTATAATCCCCCCCCCTACCCACCACATCTGATGGGCTTTCCCCTATCTACCACCTGGGCAGGGGCTCAATGGAAGATTAGTATCTCCGCACGACCATAAGCTTTAGATCCCAATATATTCCTTCGTTAAACAATATAGAAATTTCTGTAAAATTCTAGGTTATATTTAATTAAACTTATTCTTGTAATTGTCTTTAAATTGTATTTGAAATGACAGACACTAAAACTGTTCAATGGTTCAGAGAAAAAACACACTAATAATATATTTTGTTTCTGTACAGGAACGAGTTCATGCCAAAGACCCCCCTCACGTGTATCTGGAAAAGCTCAAAGCATATTTGGATCCTAAAGCAACCAGAAGCTCTAGGGTAAGTGGCATTAAATTTTTTGGGGGATAGAGATGTGACGGACATGTTGTCATGTAATATTTTCATACCCAGGTTATATTTGATTAGTTAGCCAGGTAATAGGAGAGTCCTTTCACAAGTCTGATACCATGATATTTTCAATATTTCATATGCTACTCAAGTCCTGGGACTATCCACTCAGCTTTGCTCTTTACCATTGCATAACTTGCCTTTATAAATGCAATTTTTTTAAATGCCTTGTTACTGCTCAGTTAATTCCTATATATCTTTAATTTCCCATTTCTTTTTTGGTTCTTTAATGACTGAGGTGTTATTTTCCCTATAAAGTTTGTCATAATAAAAATTATAAAAACAAACAAAACAACACTATTGCCTAAGATAATAAAATTAAATTTGAGTGTATATTTAAACAAGACAATAATTTGAATTTCAGTGTGTATCCAAAGTGTGTAGCATTTTTACAAGTTTAGTTAAAAGTAAAAAAACAAAAACTTTCTATAAATTATCATTCACAGATTCTCAACTATTCATATTTTGGGTGTTATTTGCTGTCCTTAGCAGGCATTTATTGGGCTTAGTAAAGTATTGCTATTTTCCAATTGTTTAAAATGCAATACCATTACCTCAATGTCAGGACCAGTTGAAAGGTGCTGCTCAATTATATATTAAAAACTGTCATTTACTATTTGGCATAATTACGTGAGCTACAGTAAATGGACAAGTTAATAATGTCTGAGATTGTTAGACAGGCTAAGATGGTAAAGATGTTCCTTCATATACATCTCCCTGTACATCTTACTGAGCATCTACATGTACACCCCGCATTACTTCATATTATAGTATTCTCTAGTAAATAGTGTTTACTAACAATGGTAAAAGGACAGACCTGCAGGCACACATCGATTTTTGTAAAGTGGTATTCAAAAATATAAGTTTACATGGGTCAAATTATTTTTCTTTTATATTAAATAAGAAAAAACGTATGGAATTACTTTGTTAGATTGTGAAAGTTTGTTAGGTTAATACATGTACCGAGCTAACAGTACCAAACAAAATACTGTTTCGTCTTTCTGTCTATTTATTGTGGCCCTGCTGAGTTATGGATGACTTGGCGAATGACTGATAAGCTAAAGCCTCCGCCCTGTTGAGAGAACCCACCCAGTGCCTTGCTCATGGACAGTGGAATAAATGCATGATGCTGTACTGTTGAGTAACAAGTGGGTTCTCCAACATGGCTAGCTGGTTGATGGTGTCATTGTGTATGAGGCATACGATTGAAATGAGGAGATTTAGACTTGACTGGGATTTTCACATTAAACCAGTTTAGTATAATACCCAGTGGTAAATCCAGTTAAGCCGCTATGACGAGATTCATACGAGTAAAAGAAACAGCTACCAAACATGTATTACTGCTTGGATGGATTTTTTTTATTGAACTTTATTACTAACGGTTTAAATTTATGCTGTTCACCTATTTAATAATTCGTTTATTTACATAACAAGAGCTTAATCATTGTAATAATCAGTATATTTAAATATGATTAAAAATCAATAAATTTCAGACATCAACCAGGGGTGGGGGGGGCCTCCCCAATCCACATCATTAAGACTAAGACGATCCATGTCCATTCCAATTTCCTAACATAATTGTCAAGCATGCGAGTTGTTTGTTTTTAAGTAACGATTAGATCGTGCTTTTTACCTTGCAGCTAAGTCCTAATGGGAGAGCTGATTCCATGGGGTACTAGGTACCTCTCCCCTTTTTCAGAAAGCTGAAAAAACATTCATCATTAACTAACGAAACCGTACGGATGTTTTATGTTAAAAAATTTGGGAATCCCTTAATCTCGTCTCTTCATTTCCATTAACTTTGTGAGTTACCCAATTAAGCTGTTTAATACTGGCATGACCCTAACTCTTTAACATACCATTTCTATTTCAGCAAGCAATGTGTATAGCCATTCACACAATGGTGTGTAGCTTTACGTTTCTCCGCATGGCTCTTCGTGTCAGAGCTTTTGTTTATTGTGTTTATTTTTTCCTTACCGCGGGCCAGTTATTATTATTACTACTAGGTGGATATGTTGTGGATTCTTTACATTGATTTTCTTTATGGTGTCTATATAATCTCTGTTTCTTATTTCTTTCAGAACTATTTTTGTCAAATTCTTTCACTAAAAGAATAAAAGATTATTATTTTTGAATGTTTCTTTACTAAATCTTCCTTTTTATGTCATCTGTTTACGTGCAATGATAATGGAGACGAAACTGTTTACGAGCAAATTCACTGTTTTTTTAAAAAGTTTTTAATATTGTTGCGTTAATTACGTTTTTGTTTTTATTGAAATGTGTGCGCTCGCTCGCTACATGTTTGTTTTGGAAAGATCTATATTGTTTTATAGTCAAGACTTAATTGCTTCGTGCGTTTCGATCAACACATACTGGCTTTACGTTTTTCCTTTGTTTCATTTGCAATTTAAAAAGTTGAATGCAGGCTTACGAAACAACCAAACTTAAATTTGGAGTGTGCTTATAAACTATAAACGAACGAATGAATTCATTTACACATTAGCTGCATGGTGTCTCAATGTTAACTGTCCGAAGGCTTATGTGTGTTACAACAAACACACTGTGTGCAGTAATTGTTTATATCCAAGGATCCACTATTTTATACTTACATTCAAATGTAACGACTTCTAGAAGTCGAGAACCCCTCCTCCCCGTTTAGTTATTTCAATGTAGCAAATCATTGGCGGTCGATTTATTTATGACATAACACTCCACCAGAATTAAATTAATTTTTATAAATGAGGAATTTAAAATGAAATTATATAGTTAACGTAAAACAAAAAGTATCATATGGGGAAAAAGGTTGAAGTAGAAGGTTGTTTCTGTTGGGAGGGGACGGCTGACAACTGACACAATCGCCGTCTGGCAAGGGAATGTTCTCAAAATAGGGTTAGTCTGCCTACGTCTGACGGTTTCTAGTTCCGGTCTGCCTTCTTGGTGTCAAGGAGAACATGCTTTATTCCGTATTTAAATTAAAAAATGCGGCTTCTCAAGTAAACTGCCTAGACTACACACTTCGCTAGACTGAGTTAATTCCCCCCCCCCCGTTTTTTTTTCCATGTTTTTTTCTCTATTACCTAAATTCCCCTCCCCCACACTTTTTTTTACTAGCTTTGGTGTCAAGGAGAACATGCTTTATTCCGTATTTAAATTAAAAAATGCGGCTTCTCAAGTAAACTGCCTAGACTACACCCTTCGCTAGACTGAGTTAATTCCCCCCCCCCCCGTTTTTTTTTCCATGTTTTTTTCTCTATTACCTAAATTCCCCTCCCCCACACTTTTTTTTACTAGCTTCGTCGTCGGTCTGTAAAGTGGTCTCTTAAGAATAAGTTGAGATATCCTGTCGTGGCCGTACATATGTATTATTGCCATAAAGTAAACACAGTTTCGCTTGGATAACTCATATAACTAGTATACATTTCTGGTAGATTCATCTAAGTCGGGATTTAAATTAATCATACGATCAATTATTTCCAACACCACTGCCCTAAAGAAAGAGAAGTCCTCATTGATCGCTTACTTACTGTCAACCATACATTTGTGAGACACCATGGCTTGTTCGGCCAAAATACCAGATCTTAGGATCCCTTTGACGTTCTTCTTACTTGGCTCTCCATCACGGGAAGCTGACTGAGAGGTTCTCCTACTCGGCCGCGATGGTTTTTGTAGGCACCCTTAGCCGCTATCACTTACGGTACTATCAATATGTTCAAACCTCATTCACTAGTTAGTCGAACGTTGCTGATGTTAGTTCTCTGATCTACCCTGGGTTTATTCATGTTGCTTAATCCTTAATGTTTTGAAGAAGAAAAAAAAAACGCCAGCTCATTATCTGCGTTTGTGTGAAATAAATGAGTGTAAATGAGCACTATGTATAACTTCTTAGAGTCGTAATATAAGAGAAAAATTATAATAGACAAGCCATTAAAATGTTAACTCATCGTCAGAGAGGATCGCTTAGCCTTTGACCTAGACAGGGGTCGGGAACATTTTTTTGACTGAGAGAGCCATGGACACCCCATATTTTGAAAAGTAATTCTGTGAGAGCCATACATTATGTTTAAAACTAAAAATTCAAGTAAATGTGTGCATTTTGTGTAATTTCAACACTAAAAATGTAAAATAATTGTGTCTCTGAATTCTTTTAAATAAAATTGTTATCAATAATGAGTATTTCTTACCATTAATGTGACTTTTTTTTTATAATCGAACATTTTGTCTGCGAGCCAGTTGGAGCCATCCATAGAGCCACATCTGGCTCGCGAGCCATAGTTTCCCGACCCCTGACCTAGAACTAATGGAACAGGTCACAGTGACCGTATTTATGTACTCTCAACCATATCACTGCTGTTTTCTAGAATACAAAGCATGCGCTACTAATCATGAGTTAAACTGTGTCGAAAAGATGAATGATCTTAGAAGCATACGGAAGATCCAGCCGCCCGATGACCTGATTACCCACACACTTACATTCGCCGTTTCTTTTTTCTTTCTTTTTTTTTTTTCCTTCTTTTATGGCATCCTGTTTCTTCCAGCACCACTAGTTCGCACGTTCGTCTAGCTCAGGGGTCCTCAATCGTTTTAATTAGGGGGCCGATTCATTGTCGCTCAGACATTTGGGTGCTGGTCCACTGTCCCACAGACACTGTTGCCGGCTGGACTATAGTCTGAAAAAAATATGATTAAAAATTCCCATACACACTCCCACATCTTATTTGTAATAAGTACAATACAGTACAATATTTTAAATGAACAGTTTTAATCAACATCAAGTTATTAGTATTTCAATGGGAAGTATGGGCCTACTTTTGTAAAAATAGGTCTGCAATCTCCGGTTCCATATTTGTCACTGCTACCTGGGTAACCGAATGACGTCCAGGCGGACCGAAGGACACCTGTAGGGCTGGATCTGACCCGCGGGCCATAGTTTGAGGACCCCGTAGTGGTCTAGTTTGTTAAATTCTTCACTGACTCGCGTCTCCCTGCCGCCCACCCCCACACGCATAACCCATCATGAGAATCCAACAGCCCGACGTGCCGTTATTCGCACCCTTTCACCCAACTTTTCCCCATTAGAGTACATGAGACAGGTGAACTCCCCGATGTTGTTGAGCAGCATGTACACAAGCATATTTCAACATGTATACATGGAATCCACAGATTGCTTACTGATACTGAAATCGCTCGTTAAAGATTAAAGAATACAACAAGACTTTTTTTTTCTTAAATGGCTTTCATATCAATTATTAATCCATTTCTACTAGTCATATTTTATTTTTATGAACCCGAAGGAAACTAATTTTTTTTTAAAACTCAAGGTCACCTGACTACGTCACACCCCAGACCTTCTTAACAATGTCATTCATTTTTGGAAGGATGTTATCTAATAGTATATAATAAGCTCTATAGGATCACTTCTTCTTAAAGGGTGTCTATACAAATTTTGATAATTAAAATCATAATTAATACATCGAAACCTGTGGATCTTTCTCTTAGTTGCAAAACCTATCGAGCTAGGAATACAATGTATGCTAATAATGTACCAGTAATAGTTCCATGTAATCAAGTCAGCATTAGTTTGCGAGACTGTTGCGTTAAAAAAAAACCTCGCGCGCGTCAGCTAGCGTTAAAACTATTTCTCTTGTGAGCACTTCCCTTTTAAACAATCTACGGGATCCAACTCGCCGAAATATGTGTCAAGTTCTGTACGATGATGTCAGTAGATTTATGTTTGTAGTAGCATGAGTGTAACTCTGCCTGTCTTATCATTGTCATGTTTTTATCAACTATGATCTCTTCATTGTTTTGTTTTTTAGTTTTCAGTGTTCTTTTTCAGCAGTGCAAAATCTTAGTTATAATTAGTTTAATTTCCATTAAATGTTCATTTTCACGGGTCATGATCACCCATACGCATTATATTACTCTGTTAATAAATACAATCTGTCATTTCCCAACTGAAGAGCCGTCCATAAAGTATGAGTTGAACAAGCGTGTAATAAGCATGTCACCTTCTTCCCGATTTCCCCCTGATGACCGAATAAAACTTAATGAAGTAAATAAAATTTACGTAATTAATTATAGGTTTATTTATTATTTATGCTCTTGAATTTAATAAATCTACGGTGTGTGTCAGTGGGTCCCGGGTTGAGATTCCACGTTTATTAGATTTACTTTTGTACATCCTCTTTGATGCGTGTCAACTCGTCATGATCATCACTACCACACACGATTGCTCATCTTACGCTGGTTAGTTTATGGCGGGCAAAAATTACTCATGCGTGAAGCGGAAACGTTTCTTTCATAAAGGGGTGTGTGGATGAAATTACCTTTACAGTATCATGAGTCATACAATCATACAAAAAGAGGGGGGGGGGGCGTCGTTTCGGTTAAATACAAAGTGCTTATAAGGAAGTAGTTTGCGTGTGTGGTGACGATAGTGAAATTTTCCCTTGAGCCGAGTTTCACTTGCCCAAATACCATTCACGTTATTTGTAACTTTGCAGTTTTTGCTGCAATCTAATAGAGAAATATATGTTCAAATTCTCAAAATAGTCATTACTATACGGAGTTTCCCGAACAGTCTGTTCCGTTTCTATCATACGGTTTTCAAAGGGGGACAGGAACACGTTTATTAAGACGTCACTAGGGATCTATTGTAACACTAAAGTTTTTTAATAAAAAATAAAGGGAGTTAATTGTTGAATAAAAATTCAGTGAAATTTATCATTTCATATGCGCCATATTAAACTACAGTTTGGGAAACTCTTTCTTCCACCACGACCGCTAATATTGTTTTCCTTGAACTTTCCTAGATTCCAGTGCCATTTATTGTAAGTACTGGCGAGGTCACAACTATTACGGCATGCAGCCAGCTTTCTAACAGCTGTAGTAGAGTTTTATTACACACTTTTATTAACGTTTACTGTACTACCAATCCTTGTTGAACAGAGTCTCTCTGTTGTCGGTTTGCCTTGAGCACCATTGTCATCTTGTTGTTTGGTGTATGTCTGCATCACAAACCTGTCGTTTATCTGGTTGATGTATAGTTAAGTAAGCTGGGCGGCCGTTCTGTGTAAACATGAGAACTGCCAGGATTTCTTAACATGTAATGACCTGAAACATTCTACCAGTCATTTAGATCACTGATTAGCAGCCATGTGCAGGCGAGACACTTTAACAAATTACACGATGTTGCGTCTCCCAGTTGAATACAATAACACGGACCAGCCAGAAGTGCTTGTGGGGGGATTGTTGGGGGGGTGTCATAGGGTACTAGCCCGTCAGTAGACGTGACAGGTAACAGTAGCATGGATCTGTCTGCTTTGGTGTTTCCTTAAACAGATCGTGAATAGAATAGTCAACAATCAACACCCCCTCCCCCCTCCCCTAAATAAGCGTAACCGTTGCATTTTGTTTATGTAATTTGTTGTGGAACTTATGTTGTGTATCTTACTCACTATACTGGTGTTTAGTTAGATTACATTTATTTCCTCATTTTCATTTTGTAATTGAAAACTAACATATTTATTAAAATTACTTATTAATTGTGTGTGTGTGTGTGGGGGGGGGGAGGGGGTGTGCAGTAAACAAAGATCTTACTTTTGGCCTTTGAAGTTTTTTATTCAATACTCGTACAGTATCACTACCCACATACCCGATCCCCCTTCTCCTTAGTCAGGGACCACTCCTATGTGCAAAATGTGGGTGGTTTAAACAGTAGTGCACAAATCAAGTTTTTAACCTAAATTACCACTCCTAGCCCTTCCCTCGATCCCTGTGCAGTTGTTCATAGTTAAGTATTCAAATTAGGATAGGACAGAAGTACAACATCTCTGGACTCTGGAAGATTTATAACGTTCTTTATGGCAATATTATTTTTAATTAAAAAATCATCATCTCTACCATTTGATTGTTACTTATATTTCTAACATTATACCTGTTTTTATATCGGGTATCTCAAAATTTTGCTTTAGTAGTAACAGGCAAGTTGAAAATAGAAGACGTATAAAAGATGTGATGCAACCAGTATAAAAACACATTCCAAAACATTGACATCACATTTTAGCCCAATTTGATTTTAAAATTAGACCAAAAAGTCAATATCCACACATTGAGTTTTATCTATCTCTCTTCTCCAACTTCTCTTTCACACAAACCACATACACACAATACACCATATACATATGCACACACACACCCACACACATAGATATATATCCAAAAGAGATAATTTCAAAATCCTAGCAGACTTTTTCACAGATATACATTTCTTTCAGTCTCATCTATTGCTGTTACAGAGGTTAATAATTAGCTTGGTCTCAATTCAAAAACATGTATTGTATAGATAAAACTCTTTGTGTTTTAACTACATTCAATTTGGAAGAGGTTTTTTTTTATACCTTTTTTTAAAAATCTTACAACTCAATTTCAGGAAGCACCTCTTAAGAATTCTAGAAAGTATTGATTTTGGGTCCAAGCACATCTCTATTATAACTATACTATCTATAATCTAGACCTATCAGTTACAATTAAAACCTAAAATTAAAAAAACAAAAACAATTATAATTCCTTTATATCAAAATAGAGTGACAAACCTGTTACATACTGGTTGAAAAACCCTGGTATACTGTAGTTAAAGGCAGTCTTCAAATAGAAAATATAAATGCAATAATGTGGCTTTATAGCTTTATATAGTATAAAATAATTAATTTTTGCATTTAAACTTTTATTTGAAAAAGGGAAATTACTCAAAAAATATTATGATACTAAGAATGCTTGTAAAAGCCTGACTAACAATAATTTTGTATAGTCACATGTAATTTTTCCTTTTTTTTAACTCTGTCAGGACTAATACTACTTACTGTCTCAGCATAGACTTTTTTAAAAAAAACAACAAATAATTAAAATAATGTAAATTAAATAAACAGAAAATGTAAAAAAAATTATCCAACCTTAAGTATTAATCTGAACGCTAATTGAAATTTTATCAGTTAGCCAGTTTGAGAAAGTACTTATGTGTAAGCATGATTTCGTTACTGTCTATTTTTATTTTCATTTTTTTTTTAAAACAACATTTAAATAAAAATTTCTGTATGCATTTTTATTGTTGTAAAATAAAATATAATGATTTTTATTGATCGCATTGATGATGCTTTAAAAAAATACTTCACTGAAACTAGCCTATCTCTGGTGTTTTGCCCTCCACTATTTTTTGGGGTAAAATTCTGAATGTAAGTTTGACCAACTGTTAACTTTGTTTGAATTTTAAAATATAAACTTTTTGTGGTTATGTTTCAACAAAATTAAAACACAAATTTAATCTGGTCATTGATTAAATCCTAATTTTGTAACAAATGGTAAATATAATTGGAAAGCTAAAGTTGTTCACAATTATTGTTAATTATGATCTTACTGTTGTCCCTGATAGTGGGATGTGATGTTGTTCCTGTTAACTGCTGCCACATATTTCCTCCAGAGTAATTGAAATTTATATTTAGATAATTTTTTCTCTTTTAAGTGAATCAAGTAGATGTTCAAACTTAATTTAATTATAATGTCATTTATGTGCAGGTCATATTTTGAAATGAACATGACATTGGTGATATTAAAATAAATAATTTCTAACATATCTGATGGAACTCCATAAAATAGAAAGTTAGTTTAAAATATCTTGATCTTTTTTGTTGATATTTTAAATATAGTTAAAAAAAATATTTTTTTATTTTAAAATTAATATTTGACCTTTTCCTATTTAGAAACGGAAAATGCTTGGTGATTCAACATCTACACAAGTACTGAGAGATCTGGAAATTTCACTTCGGACCAATCACATAGAGTACGAACTATAATATTGTTCTTTTAGAAATTATTAAACATTACTACTTTGTACGATAACATAAGATTCTTATAATGATCAAATCAAAAAGAAAAGTGTTTTAATTACATCGTACATATTCATCTACAACATATGAAATAGTAATACAGACTGTAAAAAAAAACAAGTCTAATAAAATTAAGTATAATTATTTAAAAAAAACATTTTCAATCTGCTCAGGTTTGCATTATTTTTAAATTAATTTATTTCTGTTTAATATTGAAAATATTAATTTATGTATATATGTTTTTAATTTTTTTTTTTTTATTTCACTAGATGGGTGCGTGAATTTTTGAATGAGCAAAACAAAGGCTTAGACGTCTTGGTGGATTACTTATCTTTTTCTCAGGTTGTCATGAGGTAAACTATTAGTTTTTTTTTAATTGAATGTTAAGATAGATTAAGTAAGATTCTTAATTGATCAAAATAAATGGAAATCTTTTTTGAATGCATTGGTCTTATTTAATTTCAGCAGATAGATAAATATTCTAACAAAGATAACATTTTAAAAATAGAATAATTTAAACACAGGACATCTAAAAGTATTTCTCAAGTTTAAAAAATCAACCGTCATTTACCATGAAACTTCACGTCCTCAGTGACAATAATGACTTTATAAGGGATCATTTAGATTTTATCACTGCTGGGAAAGTACGCTGGTGAATTAAGACAGACGGAGAAACAAAATAATTTTTATATCTTTTGGTCCTAACTTGAAAAGAAACAATTTGCCCTGATCCTGCTGATCTTAGGTATCTGTGATGAAGAGGGTAGGATGTATCCTCCAATATTTTTTAGTTTTACAACAGCATTTTCTTGAAATAGTTCTTCAAGCAAAAGTTGTTTTGTTTATGTGATATTACTTGCGTTCTTGATTAGTTAATAATTTTCAAAAAAATTCCCACTTTTACTGTTATTTGTTTTGTGTGTTACAACACTCATATGCCTCAAATTGATATTTCAGTTATAAAAATAAATTATTATTGTTTTTGTTTTATAGACGAGAGCAGCTATTAAATAATGAAAAAACATCCAGTTTGGACTCTGGCCTGAGCAGAAGTCCTAGAAGATACCTCAAGAGATCTAACACTATTGGATCACCAAGGAGCTCAAAATTTATTAATAACAAATTAAACATGGGAGAAGCAAGAGATGATGTACATGTCTGCATAATGTGCTTAAGAGCAATAATGAATCATCAGGTATGTTTGTTTATTTTAATTATGTCCGTACTTTTGTTATTAACATCAATGGATTAATATTATGTTTGTAAAACAAATGTCTATCTACTTCAGAACATAATACTAAGTACAGATTTATTCTGGTCTTCTTTTTCTTGTTTGTGCCATTATGTTTTAATAGTATTCAAATATTTAAAATCCTTTACATTTCAGTATGGTTTTAATTTAGTGATAGCCCACACAGATGCAATAAACTGTATTGCTCTTAGTTTAAATCACAGAAGCTTACGGTAAGTATTTATTACATTAGTTTGAACTATAATCTTTTACATTAAACATCTTTCTAGACACTGAATTGTTGAACATATCTTTTTCTAATGTCAAAACTCAGACCCATATTTTATACCTAATTTAAATGAGATATCATTTTAACTGGTACAGATGACATCATCAAGAGAAGGAAATCTATTGGAAGCAAAATTAAAGGGTAAATAAGTCTATAAAAAAGGCCTTCATCAGCAGACACATTTTGTTTTGTGTCACAAATAACTTCCATTATACCTAATAGTTTTTAACTCATTAATCTAACATCCCTGTAATAGATATACAATCACTGCAGAAAACTTGTTAATTATAGAGGTCTACTTTGCAATCACTGCCGAAAACTTGTTAACTACAGAGGTATTCTAAGCATTCCCAGATGTTTTCCTTCTAAGACATTTGAGATACAGCTACCTTTAATTTCCCAGCTCTCTATTCCCATTAACTTTTAAAAATAATTATCATATATACTTGTGTCTATGTCAAGAAATTTTTAGTAGTAAACTTCATTTTAAAACGCAGAGTCGACTTATGCACAGGTCAGTGCTAGTTTCAATAGAATTCTATACATTGAATGCAGGGCAATGTCAAGTTACTGGTAGTGCTAGTTTACTTAATGTTTTACTGAGATACAAACATCAGGTGTGATACGTCTGGAGTCAGTCTGCCAAAGTTAAGTAAACAGTGCAGTGATTGATGCTAGGTAAAATATGACAAAATTACTAAAATCACAGAATTTCATGGCCCCAAGTTTTACCCTCGACTTATAGCATTAAAAAAACTGTCCTTGACTTATAGATGAGATTGACTTAAAGACAAGTATGTATGGTAACATAAACTCTGATCCTTAAACCATGAATACTTCTTATTTAGGACAAAGGCCCTTGTATTAGAACTTTTGGCAGCTGTTTGTCTTGTCAGTGGTGGGCATGATATCATTCTTTCAGCATTTGACAATTTTAAAGAAGTAAGTAACCAATTTTGTTTCTTCTCTTTAATTAACAATATTAGCCACTTATATTTACACATGAGAAGAACATACTAATGAAATATTGTAATTTTTAGATATCATTTCTAAAACTGGCTTACATTATTACATGTTGTTTTTTAACTTTAATTTCAGGTGTGTGGTGAACAGCACAGGTTTGAAACACTTATGGATTATTTTAAAAATTATGATGAATTTCACATAGATTTCATGGTAAGTTTAATCCGTCATTATGTTTTTTAACACCCACTTTATTCTCAATTCCAGGAATTTAAAAATAAAATTGTCAAAGCAAAAAATTAAAATGTATTTCTTTTAACAGGTGGCTTGTATGCAGTTCATCAACATTGTTGTACATTCTGTAGAAAACATGAACTTTCGAGTACATTTACAATATGAATGTACACATATTGGTCTCGATGAATATTTATCGGTTAGTACAAATAGATAATTATTAGTTGGTATATTAAGAGCTGAAAAATCTTATAAAATATTTATGAGGACTATGCTGAATAACACAAGTTTATTTTGAAATTTTGCTTATTGCTTCTGAACAGTGTAAAAGCTGCTGCCTTGTTTTTTAATTCTAGAAACTGAGAAATACAGAAAGTGATCGCTTGGCAGTTCAAGTTCACGCATATTTGGACAACATGATTGATGTTGCTCAACTATTAGAGGACTCAGAAACAAAGACTGATGCTCTTGAAAAAGTGGCAGAGCTGGAAGATGATCTTTCTCATGTCACAGAGAGGCTAGCGGAAGTGGAGGAGGAGGCTATGACAAAAACAGGTTAATAAATTTGTAGTTACATGTTTTGATGCACCATTCAGAGAAGGATTAAGGATTAAATTTATTGTAATGCTGTTGTTAGACATTTGCTGCAGTCAGATAGTTTTGTGGATGTTTTAAAGAACGGCTAAATCCTTTTTAAATTTGTTGTGAGATATCATCACAGAATGGTCAAAAGCTTGGATGCGTAAGGTTTGGGTCTAAAGCCCTCGTTAACAGTTTTTTATTGTAAATCCCCTTCGCACCTTGCTTTAAAATGTAAATTTATATATCTTTCCAACTTTACTTAGAACCAAAAAGTTAGTCTTTTTTTTCTTTTCATTAAATGTGTTATATTATTTATTTATAAAGGAGCAAAATCTAGCCCTTTGTATTCTTCCATTATAGCTATCCAAATTATATTAGTTGTTATTTGTGTGTATTATAAAATATATTTAACTTTTAACCTGTATTGTAAACAAAATTGTAAAAAATAATTTAAAAAAAATTGTCTCAAAAGATCACTATAATTATAGAAAGATAAATTAATATTATTTAAAAAAAATATTTTCCCAGTTGAGTTAGAAAAGCAGTTATCTGAAGCTAACCAGGAACTTGAGGAATTAAGGGTAAGTTGTTATTAAAAATGACATTTATTTATTTACATAATTTTAAAATATATATCCAGATTTTATTGATTTTTAGTGATTTGTATTTTCTTAATTTTTGTTGTCTTTGTTTGATTATAACTTTCTATTTATTTGAGTAGGAGTTGGTGTCCAAGCAAGAACTAGAAATGAGTATGTTAAGGCAAACAATGATGGAAAAGGATGAGGAATCAAGGCAAAGGCTTAGCATGCTAGATGCTAAATTATTAGAGCTGGAAACACTAAAGTCTTTGCCAGGTAAGTTGAATCTAAATAAATTAAAACTATATGAAATTTATGTTCTATTTTCTAAAATGCTAATTAGATAAGTTATTTTTAAGTTCATGCTTTCTTTGTAAAAATGATCTCATCTGGATGAGTTTCATTAAGCTCCAAATTCTAAATGATATTTACTTTAAAATAAATAAAAGATTTATTCATTCGAGTTGTTTTTGAAGTGTACATTTTACAAATATATCATTGATTTACCTAAGTTTAATCTTTGATTCTATAGGTGGTAGCTCATCAGAAGGTTCTCCTGTAAGAACCCCTGCCCTTTCACCTGTTGCCGTGCCACCACCTCCACCACCACCTCCTCCTCCCCCACTTCCTAATGCCCCTGGTGCACCACCTCCTCCTCCTCCACCTGGTTCAGGAATCCCTCCAATTGATGGTGAGCACTGAGTTTATATTATAAATGTTGATTTTAATATTACATCACTATTAAAAATAAGAAATTTATGTCTTTCAGGAATTAAAACTTCTATGGTATACTTTAATGCTTAGCATTCTTATACATTTTGTAATCATTGTTTCAAATGTTTATTTTTTAAATAATTTTTTTTAGCCATGACCATTAAAAAGAAAATCCAGACCAAGTATCGTCTGCCAGTTTTGAATTGGACCCCTCTTAAACCACAACAGCTCAAAGGAACAATCTTTTCAGATTTAGATGATGAGAAATTATATACTGTTAGTATTTTTAAAAAAAAATTATAATTATTGATTACAAACCATTTCTTTTTTTATTTAAATGACTTTTTAATGTAAAATATAATCCACAAATAAACATACCAAAATGCGATTTTAAAAAATTGTTTAATTACATTTTTTTTTTTTATTATTGCCACTGATGAATACCATACAGTGATGTATCTTGAACCATTTCCCTTGCAAGGAATGCATTATATCTTTATAATTTTTTTAGGTAATAGATTTTAATGAATTTGAAGATATATTTCGCCTGGGACCAGCTGGTGCTTTGATAGGGGGTGGAGATGGTACACCTAAACTGCTCAAGAAAAATAAGAAACCAGAAACAGTATCATTATTAGAAGCAAATAGGCTTCGTAATGTTGGTAAGTCTCAAACATGGGTTCAATCCATTAATAAAGTGAGAGATATTTGCTTTATTTCTAACAGATTTTCTTTTGAATAGCCTTTAATAAATTCTCAGCCTTAGTAAAATTTTCAATAATCATTAACAATTGTGGCTCACTTATTAATAAATTTAGAAAATAGGAAACAATGAATGGATTAATTTTTGGTACATTTTCCCAATATATTAGACTTTACCTTGTTTGCACAAACACGAAGTGAAATATTTTTTATTTTTCCCCAGCAATCACTAGAAGGAAAATAGAATTAACCAATGAAGACATAGTAAAAGCAATTAACGGGTATGTTAAATTTCTTATAAGAATTTTAGTGCTAAATTTTGATATGCAATGTATGCTCTGAATCTAAATAGGACTCTCAGAATTAGGTGATAATGAAAGCAGACACAGTGGCGTAGCGAGGGTGTTTGGCGCCCGGGACAAGATTCGCGCCCGGGGACAAGATCCATTTTTAGCGCCCCTTTTTCTTTTTTTCAACTCTCAAACCAATTATTTTCATCAATAAAATAATATCAAAGCACATTTTGGCACTCCTAACTAGCTGGCGCCCGGGGACATCTGTCCCCCCCTCTGTCCCCCCCCCCTGCCCCCACCACGCTACGCCTCTGTGCAGACATGAAAGTCTTCCCGGGGACAAGATCCATTTTTAGCGCCCCTTTTTCTTTTTTTCAACTCTCAAACCAATTATTTTCATCAATAAAATAATATCAAAGCACATTTTGGCCCTCCTAACTAGCTGGCGCCCGGGGACATCTGTCCCCCCCTCTGTCCCCCCCCCCCCTGCCCCCACCACGCTACGCCTCTGTGCAGACATGAAAGTCTAAGTAAAAAAAATAATTTTAAAAGCTAAAGCAAGCTAATATTTAGTAGCAAGTGAAAGTTCTTTGCATAATTGAAACTGCATGTCATGTCTATTAGCAAATAATTTAATAGAATGTAAGGATACACATATGTAAGGATACACATATAAAGAGGCAAAAACAATTTGCACACAATTATAAAGAGTGTTTATGATTTCAGGCTGGACCTCAAGAAGTTGTCGCTTGATGTTGTAGATATTATGATGACTATTTTACCTAATGAAACTGAGGTAAATTTTAATTATAGTATCTAAGCCCAAACGATAACATTTTCTTACTTTTAGAAGCTTCCAGAAAATTTTTCAATGGAGATTTTCTACATAAGTTTTGTTAATAAAATCAATAGATAGTTTTTTTTCTTCAATTAAACAAATATTTTATGGCAATAGTTATATAATTTTCTTCTTCTTCTTTTATATCTTAAGGGCCCACGATCAATTTATTGATCATTTTGGCTCCTATGCATGTAGATGGGATTTGCAATGTTTCTGTTCCTGGTGTTGATGAGGAAATTTCACTGATTTCAAGTGCCACTTTGTGAGGGAATCATGCACTAGGGGATTGAAGGCTTGAGGCAATAGACACAAATGTGTCTAGTGTTGTCGCCTCAACCGTTCCTTTTGAAAGATTGTTCCAGTTCCTTATTGTCTTGGGCAGGAATGAGCAGCTCCTATACTGGCTTCTTGTTGGCATGAGCCTGAATTGCCTGTCATGGCCTCGTCACTGTCTATGGGGAGAGGGACGAGTTTCTGTTTAATACTGGAACAGTGAACCAGCCCATTATTTATCTAGTACATCATGGAGAGCCTGGATTGTCGTCGTCGTTCCTCTAATGGTGACCAGCCTAGTGTTTCCAGCATGCTGTCAACACTAGAGGTATTCCTGTAGCGGTTTAGGACAAAGCGTGCTGCTCGTCGCTGGACCGCCTCCAACCTGTCAATGCTTTTTTTTTTTTGTTTTGCTTTCTAAGTTCCATTTTTCCTTTTCAGACAAAGGCTTATAAAAATTTTGAGAGGGAAAAGCAATCTGTTGCCACATTATCAGATGAAGACAAATTTATGTTGCAGGTATTTTAACTAAAGATTTTTTTTTTTCAAAATGATTTATTATTTGTCATTGAAATAAAGTTTTAAATGTTTTTTATAAGTCATCAGATAGTTAATTCACAAGTGAAGTAAGTCTATCAACAATAAAGTTTACCTTTTTAAAAATATATATTTTTGAAACAACAAGGTTCATTTCCTTTTCTGTATCTTATTAATTTTTAAATTTCCCACTTATATTTTTAGATGGTTAAAGTTGAGCGTCTGGCTCAAAAGCTTCAAATTATGAGTTTTATAGGAAATTTCTCTGATAACATGCATCAATTACAACCAGTAAGTATTTTAACAATGATTTTAAACAATTATTTAACACATTATTTGATTATTTATAAAAAAATATAATTCATTTTAGAGTTTTAATATTAAGTCCTGGTTAATTACCTTACTTTTAAACATCCATTTTCATATTTTAGCTCTCAGAAGGCAAATATGTTTTTCTTGAATAAATCTAAAAAAATGTTAATTTATTACACAATAAAAATCATTTGGGATAATTTAAGCAATGATTTTTAAACAATAAATGAGCTTTCATATCTGCCACACAACTTAATCACTGGAACAAACCTGATTACGCTTAAAATTTTGGTGCACAATGTACGATCTTGAGATGTCTTTTACAAATATACGTTGAGACTCATCGGAACTGCAATTTTAAGAGACCAAGTTGAAAATATATATATTCCTATAGTTTTTTCTGATTACAAAAAATTTAATCAATTAAAAAGTAAATTTTTGGTTCTTAGTTTTAATTTGAATTGAATGGATTGAGAAATATGATTGGTTGGGGACCATCTATAATTATATTACGTTTGCCCTAAGAGGGAATGGAGTGGTGTTGATTCAGGAGATTTTGTGTAATATGTGGGGGTTGGGGGGTGTATAAATATTTAGTCTATAAAATTAACACTGCCACATTTTCACAATGAGAGAGAGATTGGTTGGGGGGTTTCATCAGAAAGTATGTACCATATTACAAAATTTTATAATATTCATCCTGAAACTATGAAAGTCCAAAAATAGCATATCTCGAATGATGTAAAAAAAAATTAGGCAAAGTTTTGTAGGAATTATCATAATAATGTTGCGATGTATTTTGGGTGAGCAAATAAAAGTCACAGGAAAAAGTCACAAATTTTCCCTGAAAAAAGTCACAGGCAAAAAGTGGCAGGAAAATAACTACAAAAATGGAGTTAAAAATGAAAAAATATTAAGTTAGATAATAGATAAGTCTGAAAGTCAACATTGTTAAAAAATTCTTTTTTATTCTGTGACGAATCACATAAAAACACTCACATTCATGTAAATGTTTATGTCTATGCAAGCAATAATATTATAAACTTAAATAAATTCTGACAAGATTTTAGAACAAAGGAATTAGTATATCTTTCGGTTCAACCACACTCCCTTGGTGACAATAATGAGCTTTAGTGTGATTACAGTTAATTTGATTTTGCAACAGCCAGGGAAGCAACTTGGTTAAGTCTGACAATAATGGGAAACAAATGGCTTCATATATCTTTTGGTCTAAGACCACACTGAGGCAATTGATGCTTTGTCTGGAAAGAGTTATCACTAAACTAGTACCATATTGGAATGCCCCTTGCTTTCCTTTAATTCCATGCTATATAAGATTTGTCTTTGAGATCAAAGGCGAGAATCAAATGACAATACTTTGGTTAGAGAATATTAATCTCTTGCTCAATCGTTAACTACCATTTATTGTTATTTAATCTATAATATTCGTGTTTATTGGCTGCATGCATAACAAGTAAATAATTTTGAATAAATTGTAGAATGAATTTAATGTGGGATTATAATATGTACACATAATACAAATAACACACACACACATGTATAACTGAGTAATAATAAATTATGTCATTAAATGTGTGAATTGTTATCTGTATATATTATATAAATTACAAACACTAATTTAATCCCAAGCTAAAATCATACCACAATCTGAATAAGCTGATGCTATTTTCTATGTATTGTTTTTCAGTAAATAAACATAAATTTGAAATTACACATAATTTCTTAAAAACTGACATAAGAGTTTACATAAAACATATTTTGTGACTTTTTTCTGTAACATTTTTCCTTTTACTTTTTTTTGTGTTATTTTTTTTTCCTGGTTTTTTCTTTGTGACTTTTTTTACTGTGACTTTTTTACGTGTGACTTTTTTCCTACAATCGTATTTTCCTAAATGAATTCGCTAGATATACTCAGATAATATTAAGTAGTAGAGATATTCAATAATATTTATGCCAAATATTTCCAAAATGCATGTGACTTTTATTTTGTTGAACTATTCCAGTGCTTCTAAACACTTTCATTTCTCGGCACCTATGCCAAATTCAGGTTTTCTTATCAGGCTCCCTGTGTTAAATTCTAATAAGTGCACTTTGAAATAGTGAATATATAAACAAAATAAAATAAAGGGTTAGGTAAAAAAAATTGTAGGTCATTAAGTGCCATCTAGTAACAGCAAAAGATAGTTACTCAAGTGTTTACTATTGGCACCACGGACGCTAGGTGTCACATTGGATTAAAAGTGGAAATAAAATTATTAAAATTTTGTAATGTTTTGCAACACCCTGATGAGGGAGCTACATCAATCCCTATATAAAAATGCCCCCCCCCCCGACTATTTTTAGCGTTCCTTGTCTTTGTGCAGTAAATGAAATTTTATAGTTTAATTCACTATTAATGTCCTTTTAAAGAAAATTTTGGTGGCCCCTGTTTTTGGCGCCTGTTGCTCTTCACTCCATTCTCATATCCCTGCACGAGGGTAATGTGGCACCCAGGATGATACTGCAAATCTTCTGTGAACCACTGTGCTCACTGAACAGCCAGTTGTGAAAACCTGTGACACATTTTGTTTAATGTAACATCGTATTTATATAAAGATTATTGGATTTTGTTGGTGAGGGGGGAAACACTCATTGTACTTTGCAAAGGGGTCGTGAAAAAATTAGGGGTTCAAAGGTGAAAGGGTGGAGGGGTAGAAAATTTTAGATTTTTTTTGTTTGTACTTTATAGATGGCCCCTCTTGGCATTTGTTTGCTTTGGTGCTGTATGATGTTATTTTTTGACATAATTATTTCTTGTGGCAAGGGCAAAAAGGGAGAAAACTAGTGAATGAGCTCTCACCTGGTCCGCGCAGCAACATTAGATTTTGACATATTTTACAGTGTCTGTGAGGGCCTTAGAAATCTATTTTTAGAACATGCAAAACAGCTTTACTTAAAAATCCCTCCTACTTTCACCCAGCTTGTGGTAGTTATCAGACTAATATTTTAACGGAAAATAGGCACAATGGAAATTAATTATTATATATTTTTTAAAACATATTTTCCTAAAAAATAAATCTCAAGTTACTTGATTGGTTTATTTTAAATGAGGCCCTAGTTTGTTGTTAAATTTCACCAGTAACTTTATTTTTACCAGTGACTGACTGGGATAATGTGTTCTGCATGTTCACCTAAATATTAAATATCTATAGCCCATAATAGCTGTCTGCAAAACAAAGTGACAAAGTCCAGTGGTTCCAGTTTTGAGGAATCATCATTCTATAGTCTGCCCCTTCTGAGAGTTAAAGTAAATTTTATGATTATATGTATTTCAATTTGATTGTTGTATTAATATGTTTTTAATACTATTTATTTTTCCATAAGGAAAGTTTATCCAGTGATTATTTATAAGTTTTAATGATATTTTCAGCAAGTGAATGCTGTTATAGCAGCTTCCATGTCGTTGAAAAATTCACACAAAGTTAGAAAGATAATGGAAGTAAGTAAACAAATAATTTACAATTAAATTTGTACAAATAAACTGTAATATATCCATTGTTCTTTTTTATATTTAAAGAATTTTTATCTATCAAGTTTTTTTGTTGTTGTTAACACTGCTGTTTAAATAAAGGAAAAACATAAGTTTGCTTTTTTTCAAACTTGGTCATTTGGTCTCCCACAGATTATCCTGGCATTAGGTAACTACATGAACAGTAACAAAAGAGGAGCTGTTTATGGTTTCAAATTGCAAAGCCTTGATATGGTTAGAAGTTATAAACTTAAAAACTTTAAAAAAGTAGATGTGAACTTAAAAACTTTGTGCACTAACATTTTATTGATTTTATTTTCCTTCCATTAAATTATACTGCTAAGCTGATTTGATTTATTTTTTAAGAAAAAAAAAAAAAAAATCTGTGTTTTTGGGGGGTTTAGGTTACTTTTTTTTAAATTACCCCCCCCCCCCCCCACTGAAAATGTATAATTCAGGTCACATAAAGTTTATTGAAATCATTAA
This sequence comes from Lymnaea stagnalis, assembly GCA_964033795.1. Taxonomy (NCBI): domain Eukaryota; kingdom Metazoa; phylum Mollusca; class Gastropoda; family Lymnaeidae; genus Lymnaea; species Lymnaea stagnalis. Next base: position 567,764 of record CAXITT010000212.1, on the reverse strand, counting down.
TACTGATTATAACTTGTATGTTCTAAAAAACAGTTGGTAGATACCAAATCAGGGGACAAAAAGACAACTCTGATGCATTTCTTGGTAATGACAGTTCAAGATAAATTCCCAGATCTCCTAAATTTTGACTCAGAACTTAGATTTTTGGACAAGGCAGCTGTTGGTAAGCTCACTTTTAAGTGCAGATCAATAGTTTCTTAAGTAAACAGTCATTCTTATCATTTGCAGATTTTGTTCCTCCTGTAATTGATATTTTTTAACAATTTTTCTTATATTGCCACTCCAAAAGGTAACTTTGCCATTTTAAGGACAAATTATCAGCTACATAGGTTAATATTGAAGTTAAACATTAAAAAATATTTAAATTTTATTATTGATCTTTTACAGTTTCCATGGAAAATATTAATACCGATATTCATGAGTTGGAACGAGGTATGGAACTAACCAAACGTGAATCAATTATTCGGAAAGAGTCTAGGGACTACCCTCAAATTCTTAAAGACTTTCTTGTTAATGCAGAGGAAAAATTTAAAAAGTTGCTTGGGGATGTCAAAACTGCACAGGTAAAAAATCATCAAATGTAATTTATATTAAAACATTTTAACTTGAAAAAATATATTTTAACAACACAAATTATTTCTTTTTTAAAAATTAAAAAAAAAAAAAAGAAATTAAGTTGTTTTATGTGAAAAAAGCTAATTGTCTTTTTCTCTTAGGATTCATATAAAAAGGTAGTGGAATTCTATGGCGAAAATCCAAGAAGTATATCTCCAGCTCAGTTCTTTTCACAAATTGTTAGATTTGTAGCCAGCTTCAAGGTTTGATATTTATTTGTAAAAATTAACTATTTTATTTTTAAAAATTACATTTAAACACCTTATGTTTGTGAAAAAATAATTTCAAATTGAATATTCTTTAGATACATAAATTAAAAACTTACTAAAATTTTACATGGAAATATAAAAAAAACGGTTATAAAATAGTTTTTAAAAAAATATATTAAATATAAAATTTTGAGTATGCTTGGTTTCTAAGGTAACAAAAAATTCTCATGTTTAAACAGCAAGCTGTTATTGATAACGAAAGGAGGAGGAAATTAGAGCATGGTTTGATGGAACCTGATGTGCAGCCTGTAAAGAAAAAGGATAAGAAAGTAACCCAGGTAAACTTAAGTTACAGTTACAGTTCTTATTTTTATTTTAAAAATGGGTAGGGGGAGTTTATTTTTTTAAGGTTGATTTCATAAAACTTTTGCAGCATATATTTGGTCAAGAATACACAATTGTAAAAAAGAATCAGCACGTATTTATATTTAAACATACAGCCAGGATTATAAGAACATTTGAATAATTCTTTATTTGACATGGTGTAATAATACCCATTCTTGATGGGGTTTTTATTGTTGATATTGGTTACTTTTATGAATTATTTCTGTTACATGCTAAAAGACGTGTTATTTCATGTTTTAGGAAGCAATGGTAAATGAATTGAAAAGTCGTAATCGTGAGAAGAAAGAACAAAGGCGGTTATTAAAGCAAGATGATATGTACCATGGAGCTCTAGAAGATATTCTTTTAGGTGAGTTAAATATATACCATATCTTTTATACACTTTTTAAATTTATGTCTGACTTCCTAACCACTCCCATTAATCAATCATTCATCAATTAAGATAAATCCTATTATCTTAAAAGTATTGCAGTTATGAACTGTTGAAAGTAGACATTAGTAGACACATTTATTAAATGAATAGATTAAAATTGCTATTAATAGCAATATTTTGGGGTATAATCTTCATTTAAAAAATAATAACTCAAAATTTTCTGTCTAGTCATGCCTACATGGAACTTGAGAAATAATATACTTATGTTATAAGGGATTCACTCTAGGTTAACATTTCTATTTTTCAAATTCTTAGATTTAAAGAATGAACCCTATCGCCGAGCAGATGCATTACGGCGAAGCCAAAGAAGAAGAGCAGAAAATTTAATCCAGGCTCAACATAGTGGACCTGGAGACATTTTCTAGATCTGATGTATCTGAATTGTAACATCTGTTTGATAGATTTTATTGTAAAATTGTAATTAGTATATAGATAGATGAATTGCAATTATGTAAATACATACACAGAAAAAAACAATCTTTTTGAGATGTCTCAACATGTGTTTGAAGGAAAGTAGCTCAAATTTACCCACATTTACCTGCATTTATCTTCACAATAACTAACAGTGAGAACGTACCAATAAATCTAACCTTTATGCTTATTTAGTATGTTCTTAGACTGTGGTATTTAAAGGGATTGATAGGGTTTCTTGTGTGTGGGTGGGGTGTAGCTTCCCTAAGAAGGATCCATGCCTTGTTGGCTAGAAAGTGGGACAGTAGGGCTAACCAATCTCTGATTTTAGCTAATGAATTGCATGTAAATAACTCTTTACCAAACACTGTGAGCACAACAAACGAAAGATAATAGTACATGGGTATGTTTCATGATCCATTAGTAGGTTAAGAGCAAAGGAGATATTATCCAGGGTAATAAGGGGGAGAGACTGCAATCAGATTTGCTAAATATAAAATGAGTAAAACAAAGGAGGGTTAAACCTGAAAAAAGGAACGCAACAAAAAAATGAACGTGTCGGCAGGAAGCCTTCGTCAGTGTTTTGTTGGCTGATGAAGGCTTCCTGCCGACATGTTCGTGTTTTGTTGCATTCCTTTTTTCAGTTTCAACCCTACTTTGAGATATTATCCACAAGTCTGAAATTGTGTCGATATGCTTACACACCATCAAGAAACTCTTAGTTACTTAAGTTAAAGATTGATTTGAAAATGTTAACTTTAAAAACATTATTTTTGGACATTTATTTGGCTAACTCCTACTCAGGCTCCTGATCAGGTGAAAATGGCATGCCATAGCTATGATTCTCTCCTCAATGTATAGTGGAGTAATCTTTTTTAGTTGGCTGACCTGATAAAGTTTAGAAAACACTGTTCTAGGGCTAGACACATGTATTATATAAATATGATTTCTTGTATATGGAATATATGATTATGAATAACTTCCTGTGCCTAAAATATAAGAAGGAGTGTTTGCAGCTTGCTATTCAACTAAAGTGCACTTTTTTTCATTTTGGGTACATAAAAATATCTCAAATTTTAAATCCATTGCCAGATAATTGCATTTAATTTCATAGGGATGTTACATTATTTATATGTTTATTCTGTGACCATATTCTTGTAAATACACTTCTCAATGTAGAAAATATGTATACAAATTAGTCCAAATCTTCTCAATTAGGTTAATTTACAATAAGTTTAATAATCTGAACTTCCTGAAGAATTCTTAGATTTTCAGTCACTTCACCATGAAATCTGTTTTTATGTATAAAGTTGTAGTTAGGTTGGATTCTCAGTAATAAGTATATCTTTTTTTGGCTTGTCTTTTTATGAATGATAACTATAAATTAATTTCTAAAATTCTATCTGAAATCCTAAAAATAATATATGAAAATAGCTTTAACTTTCATAAAATATTGGATTGAAGGCAGTGTTTAAAAGTTGGGTGGGTGAGAAAAATGTTAAGTAACAAGTTAATGAATAACTTTTACATCAATATTTGGGTGAAATCAATGGTGTTTTCTCTCCTTGTTTATAATAAGCTCCCAGAGTTTAAATTTATGTTTGAGGTCCAGATATTTTTGTTCTTGCCATCCACATATATTTAATGTATCTCATTCACTACCATGTTTCATTTTTTTTTCTTCTTTTATATGAATAACAATAGCACATGTGTATATTTTCTAAGTTGATATGTAGAGTAATTTAAACATTTTATTGTTTGTAATCTGTATTAAAATAATTTTTTAAAATACTGCTGCAGAAAATAAAAAGCTATGTTTTTTTATTTAAAAATTTCAAGATTTTTAAAACTAGCTATTACATTGCTGTATTATTAACAGCTTTATGACGTTGCAGGAAATTTTGTTCAGAATATTTTATAAAGGCTGTTGAATTTGATGTGTTGCATGCTGTCACTGTATTCTTGCTGTTTCTAACTTATTACTTTGCTTTTTGCAATCTTGTATATCTACACATGTATACATATTTCTGAGTGCATATTTTCATGAATACTTTTATTTTTCAATAATTCTGTAAATAAGCAGAAGCATTTAATAAGCTCTAAATTTTTCAACTTAATTTTGGGGGAAAACTTGAAACTAGTAACACAATTTAATTGATAGATCCAATATTAAGAAGTTTATAAATGGAATTAATTTTCAAAAAATTTAGCAATCTTTGTTATTAAAAGATCTCATCTTTATAACCCTAATCAGACTTCATTTTCCTTTGTGAATTTATTTAATATTTGATTTATTGTACCAATTAAATTGCAATTTTTTATTTTGAAATTTATTGAAAAATTATAATTGTTTTTTTTGAGAATATGCATCAGTCTGCTTTACTTATCATCTGACTTACATTTCCATTTGTTGTTTCCTAGTCATAATCTTTTTTCAACTTTATTGTTTCCTGGAGTTTTCTTTTTTTGTTTTGTTTTGTGTGCAATGAATTTTAAAAATTTCTTTATATTTATATTGATAATTTTTTTCTTGATGCCTAATTATCTCTCTTTATTTCTGCCAGTGTTGTATTTAGCAAAGAGAGTGCAATCAACACTAACGCTTTGTATCAAACTTGAAATTTATAGCCATATAATAAACTCCAGAGGGTTATTTCCTAAATATTGCTTTGATAGATGTACATATTTTTGTTTAACTTTGTAGGTCTTCAGTTTTCTTATATTTAAACATTCATCTTTAGAAGAAACAAATATATTCCTTAGCATTTGTAGGTAATAATAGTACAGATTTTACTACTTCTAACAGATTAAATCAGGAAATTAATGAAATTCAAAGCATTACAATATTTTTAAGTGCATGTTAAGTGTTATAAAAGTCATCACTGTAGAGTCCTCATTCTGTACATTTTTAAATTTAAAAGATTATGCCAACCTCACTTTCATATCTTCAATTGTTTTAAGAACATCTACCCATGCTTTAAGCTTGAAAGACCTGAATATCCATGAGGCTTTTTAAGTCAAGGGTAAATTCATATTTAAGCTTCATTGAAGTACAGAACCTGTTCTTTTGAGGATTCAGAAAAAGAAACAAATTTTATTGCTAGACTTTGACCCAGATGCTTACTCATGATTAATTATCCTCCCAGACAAGTAGGAAAATTCAATCATTTAAAACATAACCCTAAGGACAGTTTAATTTTTAAAGGACAGCATTATATTTTATCTTTTAAGTGGTGAAAATATAAATTAAAGTCAATTTTACAAAGTGTCCTCATATACTAGTATTTTTAAACGGTGCTGATGATTTATAATGTTTGTAAACTTCGTTAGTTCGGGTATTAAAGCACATCTTTTTTTTATATATACAATTCTGTTAAATATGAAGTAGTTTCTTTTTAATAGAAAAAATGCATACAAAAAAGTAGGACTTCTTGAGTGCATGAAATATCTATCATCAAACAAGATCAAAACTACTGTAGAATTTTGGTAAAAATAGTATACCATTCAATGCTAATTAACTTAACACTATTAAATAGTTTTAAATTCAAAGAATGGACAAATAAAATCTGAATAATATCCTTTAAAAGTGATAATTCATCTAGCACTATTGAGAACATTTACAATATTTTATTTTTTAAAACTTAGATATTAATAATCATCAGTGATCATAAGCAAATATAGTGAATATAAGATTTCACTTAACTTGAGTGCATTAGATAACTTTATAAGTTTCATATACTTAGTATTTTAATTAATATATCATTAAATTATAAGGAAAATTGAATTCAAATATATTTTTTCTTCTTGTGATCACAAAGTGTTTTGTTACAATAGCTGAGGTTAATTTCAAATGTCTTAATCCCAAGATAATAAAGCTCTTTAAAAAATATTTGAAATTTTTTTTTTGTACTAGTAGCAAAATTTTTAAAGTTTTTTTTTCCTTTTTTAAAATAAACAAAAGTCTTACATTTTCACATGTATTCCATCCAGCACTGTACACCTTCCAGTAATTCTTCATCCATACCTTGAGATTATAGGACTGTAAATCTTGCTAACTGCTTTTTATACTAACTTCTACAAATTGTACAGTATACAGTGTAAAGTAGGTATATATATATATATGCCATCATCAATCTGTGCTTCCCATTTCAGATGGTTCTCAAAATGTATATATGTTTTTTCAAACTGCCATTTATCAAGAACTTGTAAAATGTAAGAATGCAGAATTTCATGACAATCTGAACAATATCTAATCAAAGAACATCTGTATCTGTGTTACATGCTGAAAGCCTATGCATGTTTTTGCTCATGTAGTTTCCTTTAGTAAAATTAACTTAGTTGAATAATATTGTAACATTTAATAACTGTCACTTTTGCATTCTGTAATAAATTTTACAAAATGTTCATAATAAACCATGCATGTTTTTACAGTAAAAAATTCAGGATCAATGAATGTCAGCATATTCTTAAAATAATTAAATTATACATTTTAAATATGTCTTGTATCCTATTTTTAAGGATTAAAAAAAACAGCAATAGATGAAGAAGATAAAATTGTTTCGGATAAAATTAGGTCTTTGTGTTCATATTATTAGCATAGAATCAGGATTTTACAAACTGAACTAGTTTTTGTTATTTTCCCCATCACTGTCCGTTTTGGGATTTCTTGTGCATTTATGAAAAAAATAAAACAAAATGCGCATTTTTATACTAACGTGACTGCTGGCAAATTTTTTAAAATAATATTGGTAGCTTAATGCAATGTAATAGTTTATTTTTGGCAAATAAAATGAAACTTCAGTGTTGATACCTTTGAAATAAAATTTCAATTAACTTTACCAGTAAAATCTTTTTAAAACAACACAAAAAGCCAAGATACTAAATCTAAAATATTAAGATTATTTTTTTGTTTGTTAAACTTTAATTTACATTCATTTGCTTTTCCACCTTTTCTACATTTTTAGGAACACATTTTGGCTAATTTGCTTTTATTTAAAATAGTAATGTTAAATTGAAGTATGTTTTGTTTTGTTTAGTGTTTAAAAAGAAAGGAAACTTAAATGTCTTGGTTTAACTTGCCTGTTCCATGAAAATGAAAAGAACTTAAAATACATTGGTAGCATATATTAAGTTAATTTATTTTGATAATTTTTAAAAATACAGGTTTACAATTTGAAAGCTCAATTTAAAAAAAATAATTAAAGACTCATTCTTTGAAAGAGCAGCTATCTATAATTTTGTTCTAATAAAATTTTATTATTTTTTTGGGCATTCCAGTACTTCTCACTTATTTGGTACATGCATATGTGCATATTAAAATTAATGGAATTGTTACTAATGCAAACATTCGTGTGTTGCAATTTGGTTATATTATTTAAAATTATAATTTAAAAAATGTACTATGGAGAACGACTTCTAAAAAATTTAAGTCCATGTACACCCAAAAAACAAAGTTTTCTTTTTAAATTAAAAAATCATTATTACAAAACCTTCAATATTTGGTGAATTGGGGTACATGTCTCTTTACTGTTGAAACATGTACATCATTTTAGAGATCTAAAATAGTCATTAAAAATTTTTTCCCTTTGGCTGCTTAAATATAGTGCCTCTTGTGGAAATTATTGCCTTGTTGAAGTTCAAGGGTGATTGATTGGAAAGTTATTTTGCGAATTTGTTAAAAGTAATAACATATCTGCATGAGGTTTCTATAGCTTGTAGTTGTTCTATACACATCTTTTAAATACAATGTTATAATTGGCATTCAAATAGGGTATGAATATAATGTGTTATTTATGAGTATTAATAATGTTTTTGTACATCTATTTTTTAAGTGGAAGAGAGGTAAAAACAAAAGAAAAGAGAAAATGAAATACTTTTGTCCCATTGTCAAAAATGCATTAAATGATAAATACTTTTTATCAAGTCTTCTTTTTATTTTTTTACATGATATAAGTAAAACAATTACACAACCCATTGATGAACAATTGTTTTATTTGAAAGTTTTATCAAACTTTTACCATTTCTTTGGAGATATTCCAATAAACAATGCTCCCAATGACTTGTTTACACTTTGCATATAACATATTATGTATCATAACAAATTAACATAAACATTGAGTTTTGAATTTGTTAAGAAAACGTTAACATTTAAATTTAAAAAGAATGCATTGATCTTGTTTCATAGAAACAGCATGTAAGACCAACAAACAAAAAATCCAGGAGAACTGAAAAGAGAGCATCAAGGTAACAAGCTGAAGTAATATTTTATATTAGGTACTCCAAACTGTTGGAAAGCAGTGTTTCTTAAGCATTTTGCACAACTTCCAAGAACATATTTTCTTACAATTGTAGCATGTATACTAATAAAATTATACCATTTAAAAGATCGATTCAAGCACATATGCTAAGCCACTGCAAGGCTATTGTGTAAGTTTTAATTTTATTAGTCATTACTGAGTATTCAATTTAAATATTGAACATACTGAATTCCTTTGAAATTAGGTGTTCTATCTAGTCTTAATGTTTTTGTTAAAATAAGTGGATATTTTTAATATTATGTTGATTGCATGCAGGGATTTAATATTATGAGATTATTTAATCTGAAAAACACCGCTAAGTTTTATCTAAAATTAAGTAATAATATGAAATAAAAATAAAATACCTGCATAAAGCAAAATATTCTAGTGAACAATAATTTATTGGTTCATTACATTTTTGCATCAATTTTTAACATAATTTCAATAGGTAAATCCAAAAATTAATTTTATGTGTATTGTGTGCGTTTAAATTTCATTATCCTTTAATTATTTAAGTTATGTTGGGTGTAGTTGAATAAGAAATAACTAATAAGGACATTCAACATCGCCTCCTTCAACATAGACCGATTTAATCTGAGTATAATACTTAAGTGTATCAGCTCCATTTTCTCTCCCTATGCCTGATTTCTTGTAGCCACCAAAAGGAATGCCTACTGGGTAGATATTGTAGTTATTTACATATATAGATCCTGCCTCAATATTTGATACAACCCTGTGAGCTCTCTGCAAGTCTCTGAAAAGTAATGAAATTAAATTTTGCATTAATTAAGTTCCATTATGTTATATTTGAAGTATGTAAATAAATCATCTAAGAGGAAGTAACATTTAAGGACGTGGATATAAGATGTTATCTACTAACCTTGTAAACACACCACCAGCCAAACCAAATTCTGTATTGTTAGCTCTTTTCAAAACTTCCTCCTCTGATCTAAATGTTAGCACAGACATTACTGCTCCAAATATCTCTTCCTTAACAACAGTCATTTCATCTTTGCAATTGGTTAATATGCATGGTCTTAAGTAGTATCCTGCAAGGTTAGGATCCTCCATTTCAACACGTTCTCCTCCATATGCCACTGTCGCACCCTAAAATAATAGGCTAAAAACTAAGATTACATCCATATTCCTATTTTTTTTAAACATGAAATATTTTTTTAAACTTTCAAATTAGAAATCTGCTTTTTTTTACTTCTTATTATGATTTCTTAATATTTTATTATATTAATTAAATTAAAGATCAGTTGGATCAGCATTCCAAGGCACTCACCTCTTTTCTAGCTATGTCAATATATGCTAAGACTTTTTTTGCATGATTTTCATTAATGGTCGCACCAACTGTAGTACCATCACAATTAGGGTCTCCTATTTTCATTTTTTTTACTCTGCTTATCAATTTTGTAAGAAATTCTTCAGCAATGCATTCTTCAATAAACACCCGAGTTCCATTTGAGCATACCTAAAATGTTAATGTTAATTTTTTTTTTAAAATGTCAAATTTATAAATTTAATAAAAGTATGTCTTCGATTGCCTTAACCCCTTTGTACCCTAGATTTTTCAGTAAAAAAGACATCCATTTTTTTAAAAGCTAAAATGATTTTCTGTCTCTTCAGATTAAACTAATAAAGTGTTAGAAAATGCTAATCGAGGCCAGTAAAGGTCTAATTAACATGATCATTGTAGTATAAAATTGCAAAAATGGGAAAAATTATTGTTGGTATGAACCAAAACAAATTTATTAAATTAATTTAAATCTTAATTAAACATGTTCACAGTTTAGGGTCTAGCTTAAACTCACAGAAAGGATGCTGATTGATATATTTTTAAAAATTTCCAATTGGCTTTTGTAGCACAATTAAACATAAATTTTAAAATGTTTTTTCCCACATAAAATTTAATCTATACAGCTATCCCTTTCTGTTTCTTTTACCAGATAACAGTGATAATTTAAGTCAGATGAACATTAAACATAATTTAATTACCCTTCCTCTTTTTAGTATACTTCTTTTTAATTACCTTGATAACTTCCAGTCTAATTAAGAAAAATTTACTCTGGCCCACAATTAAAAAAAAAAAAGGATCATCAGATTCATCTAGGTTTACCGAATTGATATCAAGCAATGATTTCTGACCATATATTGTTGGCATCCTCCATGCTCGTCGACAAGAACAGAATAGTGGTTAAATTGCTATAATTTTCACAATTGAAAACATGGAAAAGAACAAATGGCTCATATTTTCCCAGTAGCATCCAATTAACCTCTGTAGTTTCCACAAGTAATTTAAACAGAAGATTTCATTCTTTTTAAATTAGATGTAAAATATTCTGGTTCTGGTAATGTTTCGTTGCTGCATCCATGTACTGGCATCTTTGCAACGGTTGGGGGTATGATGTTGCTATTCTAACAGCTCCTAGCTGATGCCAGGGCAGCCTTGAAGCTTTTGACTGATGTCGAGTTCACAGTGGCATCGTTTAGGTTGTTCCATGCTATTATTGTGCATGGGAAGAAAGATTGTCCCATGATCACTTTATATAAGAATGTCAGGCGGAGTCCCTCTCGTCTGTCTTTAAGGGGCGGGATGTCAAATCTTTTTAAGAGACCAGTGACGAAGCCAGGAGTGGTGGCTTTGTAGTCGCGAGCGATAAAACGCACTGCATTACGTTGAATTCGCTCCATCGTGTCCACATCTTGCTTAAGGTGTGGGTCCCAGATGATTGCACCATATTCCAGTAGTGGATGGACGAGTGCGAGATAGGCATTCTGTTTGCAGGAAGTTAGGCAGTGGCGCAGATTTCTTCGGATGAAACCTAGGGTGGAGTTGGCTTTTTTTTAAATTTTGTTTATATGGGGTGACCATTTTAGGTTATTTGAGAAGAGAATTCCAAGGTATGGACTATTGGTTACTTGGAGGATTGTCTCGTTTAGTGAGTAAATATGAGTTGATGTTTTTTTTCTTGAGATTGTCATAGTGTAGCATTTGGTTTCATTAAATTTCATGCCCCATTTGCCTGCCCAATTCAAAAGGCACTTCAAATCTGTTTGGAGGTGGTTGTGGTCATTGTTGCTGTTTATCTCTCTGTAGATAAGACAGTCGTCAGCGAACAGCTGCACGTGAGAATTTACTGTATCGGGTAGGTCGTTTATGTGACAGAAAGAGAAGGGGACCCAGCACTGTGCCTTGTGGAACTCCTGATGGTTTTATGCCTCTGAGCCATGATTCTGTTCCACATATTATGTCGGGCTTGATGTATTGTATTATGGCTGCGAGCTCTTGTCTCTTTGATTCTATGCTTTGGCAGTTGATATTAAGTAGGTGGAGGTTTGCATTTTTGGGGTGGTCAAGGATAGAGGGGGAAGTTGGGGGGTGTTTTTTGTGTTTTTGGGAGCTTATGGGATGCCTTTTGCTTGAGTAGGGCGGTTGGCCAGCATAGTGGGATTTTGGGGTACTAGTTCCATGCAGTGAGAATGGGAAAACCTTTAATTTAGATTCAGCGTTTGAAAATTATCTGGAAATTAAAATTTTATATTACATGTGATTTGATTTAGTGGTATTGGAGAGTTAAAGGGCCATTATTTTTGTGATAATAGATTGAGATTACCTGTCCCTGGTTACTAAAGTTAGCCAACATTGCTCCCTTCACAGCATTGTCTAGATGAGCATCAGCAAATATTATGAGTGGGGATTTTCCTCCTAGCTCAAGCGTTACATGTTTCACACCCTTTAAAAAAAACACAAAAATATTAACTCTTTTGCTGAGGAATTTTTTTATAGAAAAAATGTACATTTTTTTAAAAGAGCAAAAAAGAATGAGAGGTTGGATTTATTAAAAAATATAATTTTTTGGTTTATAAGACTAAATTGGGTATCAAATGAAAGATAATTGAAAGGACTATATGTTTGTAAACTTATTTCTTCAGTTTAAGTAAAATAAGTTACAGAAAAGAACCATAAAATGTGAAAACATTATATGCTAAACCATTTTCCCCCAAACCCTATGTTGTACACATATCTCATCTTCACTTCTATAACTCAAATCCTCTAAAACTACTACTATCGGAATCATGTGATGGATCTAAATATAAATCATCTTCACTATCAAAAGAATTAGTATAAAACAATTCCAAAACTTTTTGAGCTGTTAATCGTCTAGGAAACTTACTCAGCTACTAGGGCCTAGAGTAGCCATAGCAACAGTAGAAAAAATAGCGAAGAAAATAATTAAAATAATGCTTCGAATAACAACAAATAAACCTTGATTTCGCTTTTAAACAATGAAGTACCACTCTCCTATGTAAAATTCTTATTTAAAAATAGCTCTTAAAAAGTTTAAACGAGAAATAGCAAAGAAACAAACATGATATTGAAACAGCGCAGAGCGCGTTGATCCGTGCTTTTCAGAACTGCGGATGAACGCGCTGTGCGTTGCGCCGCAGCGAAAGAGTTAAAAATAAAATTTCCAAAAATTTTACTCGCAGTTAAAGAACTTTTCATGAATGCAATATAATGTGGAAAATTATTTTATAAAAAAAAACACGTTCAATTTTGAAAAGTCTAAATCAAAGGAAATCTTCCATTAATAAAATAAAGCGAAAACGCATTTACCTCTGCACACATTGCCATGATCTTTGAACCTGTTGCAACACTGCCTGTAAAAGAAATCTTGTTAATGTCTGGATGTGAAGAGAGCAACTGACCTGTCTCTGCCTCTCCCTGTTAAATTAAAAAAAAATGCATTTAAGCTTTTTTGGAGTTCATATTAATTACTAATTTTTAAAAAAAATTTTTGTTAATGGAACTTGCCTGTACAACATTATAGCATCCATCTGGAAGCCCGGCCTCTTGATAAATCTCTCCCAACATAACTGCTGTAAGCGGTGTGAGTTGTGATGGCTTAAAAACAACTGTATTACCACAGGCTAAAGCTGGTGCTGATTTCCAAGAGGCCATCTGTAAAGGATAATTCCATGCACCAATAGCTCCAACAACACCTAAAGGTTCCCTTATTGTGTATGCAAAGCTTTCATCAGAGACTCTTTGAAAATCACCTAATAAAATAAATAGTTACATCAATTTGACCTTTTAATAATTAATAGCTAGATAAAAAATAATATTTAAAGTTTTAAAAAACTTTATCATGATATAAATATAACTTCCCCTCTTTGTGTACCTGTAATGGTTGGTGCCAAACCACCAAAGTAATCGATGGTTTGAGCACAACCCAGCACATCAAGACGAGCCTCCCATATTGGTTTCCCTGTATCAAGAACTTCAGTATATGCCAATTCTTCAAGTCTGTTCTGCAATAAATGAAAAATATTATAAGTAAGAGACGCAACAAACATATGAGATAATTTCAAAATGGACTTTTATTATATTTTTAACCTGCATTGAAAGCATTAAAAAAAAAAGCATTTTAGCATCCTTCATATGGCATTCATAGACCAATTTTAATTATGTGTTTTGCAGGGAGAAATTTAGTGAGTAAATTCACCAACATTTTCCCTCATCTCACATGTCATTGTTTTTAAAGCCTTATGGTATCTAATCATAGATCTGCACAGGCCCTGCACTTGTGCTGCAAATTACCTTCATTATAATTGCAGCTTTTCTCAGTACTTGACCCCTCTCAAATCCAGACCATCTAGACCAGACTTTGAATGAGTGTCTTGCCACCTTAACTGCATCATCAATATCCTTTTTATTAGAATTTGATACTTCTCTTAAAGTTTTACCTGTAGGTATTAATAAATTCATGAAATTATTTTTTATTAAATTTTTATTATTTTCTTTTTTAAAAAGGAGATAAGATTTTACTTATGAATATATTTTTTATAAAGATGAATTTGACAATGCAAAATTAAAATATTTTTTTAAAAAAAGTCTTAAAATTAATCAAATCAAAGCTATTCTTGGCACAACCATGCATGCGGGTGGGGGGTTAAACGTCCACTAAAATATCATGAAGTCAAATATGCCTTTATAGATATCAAAACAAATCATTGATGAGCAACATTGTTAAAATAAAGCAGTAAATTTAGTATCTTTATATATTAGTACTTCAGTGTTTAGTTATATAGTGGTAAACTTAATTCCCTATTGATTGATTACATGTACCTTTGAATTCAGAGGCAATATGCGATGCATATCAAGAAAGAGCCAACTTGTAAATAATAAATATATAGGAAATCCAATAACTTGATCAATAGTTCATGACACTCACACTCTTTTGACTTTATACAAGATGTAAATTGGGATATGACAGAAGTTTTCTGTATTAAAATACAAACCTGTTGCAGGTGCTGTGAGTGGAAAGGTATTTCCCCCTCCTCCATCAACTCGGAGCCCATGGATAAAGTTAAGAGGCAGAGTCACTTGAGGGGAGTGAATCAATTTATTTTTAAACTTAGTAACGGCACTGAGGCTGAAACATCTCACAGGCAAAAGAAAGTGTGGTTGAAATGCCTTCATATTTGTCTAAAAATATATACAAAATATTTATTACAAAATTGTAGCTATAAGTAGTAAAGAACAGCCCATCATAAAATACCGTAATTGGTATAAAGTAGCATTCTCAGTGCGATACAAAGCCAAACAAGGAAAAAATTAAAATCAATGTTGACTTTCACTGCTAATAATTATTAGTAATGGCTGCATCTATAGGTACCCGGGTACCTATGGTCGCCAATGACAATTCGCACCCGGAGTGGCTTCGTACATATTAAATGGCTTCGGAGCCGAATGTGATAACAATAATAGTATGAGAATTATTTTTTGAAATTGTTTTTTCTCCTTGTTTATTTGATTGATTCATAGTTTTATTATTTTTAGTTGTTTTTTTATTTTTGCTTTGTTAATTTCTCTTAGTACAGGTAGATTTTTTTTCTTTCTTATTTTCTTTTTTTTAGTTTAAGCCATTTTCGGAGATCAATTATTTTTTTTTAAAATCTAGTAATGAAGATGATTTAGATACATTTGTTGTTTTTATTTGAATTTTAGAAAAGTAATAATATTAATTTAATTATTAAAATTAAATCCTTTATTTAAGACTATTTATGTGTATTGTTTAACTTAAAAGATTTAATCACACAGTACTTTATGATTTAATTAGGTATTCTAAATAATGAAAATTTCATTCATAATGAATTTATTTCAACTATTCCTCTAAGAGAGCTTGGCTTAGTCAGAACAAAACCACCAATTTTAAACCTTTTCCTTGGCACTGGGAGTCATACATGCGGACACTAACTGTTATTCCTGATATCTTGAATCTCCTTTCAACAACCTTTCTCATTTGACTTGACCTAATTCACAAGGTAGTTGCAATGAACATCTTAAAGTTAAAGGATGCCATTGTATAAAGTATGAGAAGGAGACTTATTTTTGGAGGACTAGTCTTTTTTTTTTTTAACCAAGTAATCCATAAAATAAATTAGGGGCCAGTATGGAGTAGGCAGCCATTAAACTCATTCAATTAGGTCACATCATTCCTTTGCCATTTGTCTCCTTTTACTTTCTCACCTTCCTTGTTGGTACCCGTACAGTTAACTATTGTTTGTACGGTATCATTTCTTCATTTAAGTACAGACGTAATGATTGAGTGGGAGCAAATATATGTGATCTGTGAAGGGAGTTTGGTTTCAAGGCAACTAAGTCATGCCACATTGAAAATAAAATACTGATAACCTAAATAAATAGAGCCATTGAAAAAAATACAGTACATACAAACCATACACAAACAGAAAGACAAAAATCCACTAAATTTAAAAAAAAATTGTTGTGACTTTTATTGCAAAAAATTAAACATTTAATACCAATTTTGACTTTACGCAAAATGATTAAAAACAAATTTGTATTGCATTGTATTGTAAATTATTGTACTGTATTGTAAATGAAACTTGGCATACATATTAAGAATAACATTGACAAAAAGTTTAAAGAAGATTATTACACAGCAGTTATTGGAATTGTTACAAATGGCATGTATGTGGGGGTCACATAAATATTTGAGAACTCTTCAGGGGTAGCAAATGTAAAAATGTTATAAAACTTTCTAGTTGGATATATATATATATATATATATAAAAAAAAGCTCTTGAATTTCGTAAAGAATATCAATGAAAAGAAGCATGCAATGTTTGAAGGCTGTAGCTAGAATACTTTTCCTCCCGATTCATTTGGCGTTCCAAAAAATGCAAAATTGAGAAAAATGAAAAAAATAAATAAAATAAAATTGTGCTTTTTTAAATTAGAGGCTGCATGAACGATATAGGATGCATACACCATGTACATATATCCTTCATGATTTAAAAAACAATTAGAAAACTAAGACAGAAAAGATAGGAAAAAAAATTAACACACGAACCTAATAAATAAAATGCATAAATACAAACATTCTCTGAAAACTTTTCCTATGAGACATTTGTTTAAAAACAATCCATCATAAAGTAAAGAATCTCAATTTAAATAAGCATGCAAAGTTTCAATTATGTAGTTCCAAAACTATTCGTCCTGATTCATCAATTGATGTCAGAAAAAATATATAATGAAAATGCTATATCTATAAAAGCTGAAAAAGACACTGAAACAACATTGATGCATACATCATGAACACATCCCAAAAAATTATTGTTAGGTTGTAAGACAAAATTTGGTATCAAATGAAAGATAATTGAATGGACTATATGTTTGTTAACTTAATTCTTCAGTTTAACTAAAGGAACATTAACTAAAATAAATTACCACAAATGACATCCGAATAGCATTGGTCTATTGGACCCGGGTTTGAATAGCGACAGCCATTTATTTACAAACATTCACATATTTATTTTATACAAGTAGTGGAAAATTGTTGGGGCAGCTATCTTTTTCTTTTCAGGGTAAAATTTTGCTTTACCTTCGGTCGCCCCTTTGGGCGAACTCTGTCAAAGTTAAGCTTCCCAAAGGAATTAATACTATTTTCAGTTTCAATTTTTTCTAAATTATTTGCAGCAACTGTTTCCTCGTGGGAAAAATGAATGTCATTTATATCAACAAAATCAATTAGTTGACTTTGAATGAAACTTGTTTGTGGTTCACCTTCATCAAGTTGTGACCCCGATTCATTTTCATCTAAATTTTCAGGACTTTTCCAGAGACTTATAGTAGTTTCAAGAAAGGATATTTTCTCTACAAAATCTTGTTCTCCTTGCATCGCCAAAAAATTTGCCAAGCCCATACAAATTCTTTTAGCATGATTAAACCGACCCTCTTGAGTCTTAAAATTATTGTTTCTAGTAGATACAATTTGAGAAGTTACTGAACCACTAGAAGTAGAAGCAACCACTCTAGGAACACTATGTTTGCTAAAACGGCATGGAATTAACTCTGAACAAAATTCTGGAAGCTGTAAATGTCTTCGAACTGAAAAAATATGTCTGCAAGGTAATGCCATCTTTTTAGCAAATGAACAATTACATTGAACTGATGTTGAGCTAAAAATACGTTCCTTATAAGCTACTGAAAAAAGTTCTGCCTCTCCAGGGACAACAGAGTACGGAACAGATTGTGACAATTTGAGCTGATTGAGCAATAGAGCAGCAGCAAAGGAAGTAGCAACACTTTCAATCTTATTTACACTTTCATCATTATCAGATGACGTATACTGAGCTGTGTTTGCAGCAAGCAATCTTAAACGATCACATACTGTAATTTTGCAGTTGTCAAAAGACATAAGGTTACGAAGAGCAGATGAAAAAGAAAGATAATGAGTCAAACTCTTTTTTATTTTGGCATGATAAGACTCCAAGTGATTTGTTGTTGTCGCATGGAGTCTTAAAACATCAGCATTGGATGATGCTGCCCATAAATGGGCCTTACTCCACCAGTTCGACTCAAAATACTCCAAAGCTACATCAGGAAGAGTATCTTTCATGTCTTGCATCAACTTTAAAAATTCATCACACGACTCGGTATAAACTTGAGACATAAATCCTTCAAGAATTGGCTTAACATGCTCAGGACCTACATGTTTCGAAAGAAACCTGTGCACAGCCTGGTTAATGTGAAAATGACATAGATTAACAGGTACATTTGGAAAGAGATCATTTATAGCAGAGATTTCAGCCATGTCTTTGTCAACCACAAAGCACTTGAAAAGACTGGCATCAGAATTCTTCAGAAGAAGCTGCAAACAAAGAGAAATAGATTCCTTATCTTCATTTTTTACAAAACCATGAAGAACAGGAATGCCCCTGCCCTCTCCATCAATAACCATTACAGTCAAAAGTGGATATAAATATTTATTGGTTTTATATGTGAAATCCATTAATAAAACCTCTGGATATTGGGCAATAATTCTAATCATATCATCAGTCATGTATGATAAATACTTAAATTCCCCACTTTCTGTTAGTCCATAGGACACACTTCCACCAGCTTGTGATATAGAATGAAGTATAGATTGAGTTTCAGTTGCATCAGAAGATGATTTATTTATTCTTGACTTAATATTGTAAATGTCCCTGGGAAGCAAATCCACATCATGCTGTTGTTCAAGCACTTGCCGGGCCTCAGATGCCTGAATCGTGGTGCAGGACATCAACAGAAGCGTTGCCGCATTTAGTTCCACCTTGCGGTTTTCCGGATACAAGCGGCACATCTGGAAAAAAAATACACAAAGGTTACTTTGCAATAATAAGTATTATGTAAAAAAATATACTCTGCAAACATTATTATTATTAGTGGTCTTATAAAAGGTTCCCTTTAAGCTGCGCTGCCGTGCAGCCATCTCACAGGCGCTGCGCAGCAGTTTGGAGTATCCGCACAGCAAATTTCATTCTAAGTGTGTGTTTGTGTTTCTGGACTGTAAAATTTTGCACACAAAAAAATTGATGCTGTAAAACTTTGCACATAACTGTATTATTTTGCACACAAAACAACAAACCTTAGAGGGAACATTGATCTTATATAGTGCGGTATCCCAGCCTAGGGCTGGGCTCACCGCTGTGTACATAAAAATAACTAACCTTTACCTTGGGGATAAATGCTTTATGTTTATTATATGTCACAATAATCAAAATTAAGATTTAAACTCTGTCTGGAATATTTAGAATTTATTAAATTTAATTATACTGTTAAATAGATTTGTCTTAATTTGTTTCAAAACCTTTCTATGGTAAGGGTGGTAACCTTAACCTTAACCAAAAGTTTTCAGTGATAAAATTTCTGAGCGCCCTAGATTGAATGGGTTAATGAATGGTATAAAACATTCTTTTAAAATGCATCCATCTAAACTCTATAGTACTAGAGACTAGAGTACCTGTAGGTGACAACAACCTGCCACAAGAATAAGCTATTTATTATTATTATGTAAATATTTTTCGCAGCACATGCACTTACTTCTTTTGATACTTCATGGCCAGTATGTTCATGCATTGATTTGGTGATTTCTAGCCGAGATGGATTTCTCTTGGCAACAAGCTTTATCTTTGCCTGGCATCCCAATTTGAAAGAACTGAAAATATAAAAATTCTCAACGAATTGCCAAAAGTGGTAAGGTAATGTAGAGCACAAATGCCACTGCGTCATTTGCTTCTTTATTATAGTTGCAGTGAATTAGGGTTTAGGTTAGGTTGAGAGGTCGATTTAGGGTTGAAGTTCAGGTTAGGCATAGGCATAGCATAGTATAGTGATCGATTTAGGGATACATTAGTCGCGGCCATCGATAAAATAGTGGCATTCGTCCTCTACATTTACCGTGGTAATAATCATTGGCTTGGAGAAAGAATTATTACATGACGAGACCAACTAAATTTAAAGTTAACCTATTATCATTACTTTATTACTTACAAGTTACGCTTGTGGCCTGTGATTTTCTTTGGCCTGTTGAGTTGTCGTTGAAGACTTTGACTTGCGTTTAACGCCTTGTTTGCAACAGTGAATTATATATTCATATTTAAGGTGTTCCAAATTGGGATCTTTCATCTTCTCTGACGATCTTTTAGTGAAACACACATTGTGTTCTTTACAAAAATAATTCAATTCGTCTTCAAAAGACGCATAGGTGTTAAAAATGCTGCCAACCTCCATTTTTATAAAAGAAAGCGCGGCAAACTTGTCGATTATTAAGCCTCTGGTTCGGATCATGTTTTTTTTCGATTACTAAGACTTTCGGGTGCGAACAGTCATTGGCGATGATGGGTACTCGGGTACCTATAGCCACTTCGATTAGTAATTAGTAGTATACAATTATAATAAGTTAAGCACACGACAGGTTACGACCCTGTTCTTACCAAAATTCGTTAGCTTCGTTTGTCTAGGGTTTATAGTAATAACTTCACAAACCATTGCTTCTTAGAATAAGGTGTCAATTGCCATTACTCAATCACAACAAAACTACCCAATAATACATCATTTCCCCTTTCACACAATAGTCACAAAATACCAAACATTTAATAGCAACATCTACCCAAATAAACTCCTAACAACACACAACAAAAGTACACACTAATACAATTTCACCTTTCACAAATAGTCACAAAATACCAAAGATTTAATATTAATAGTAATAGCAACATCTACCCAAATAAGTATTCAGTAATCTAAGACTTAACTGACTAAACTCAAGTCAAAGTCAGTATGAGTAGTCTGATTCAGTTGACTAGAATGTCACAATCAGTCCGTATTATTAGAATAGTATTATGTGTATGACTATGTCAATCAATGTCATTTTAATTTATGTTTAGTTTGAGACTACCAATTCCGACAACAGTGCAATAATTAGAAATCATAGAGATAAACGACATAGACATAGTCATAGTGTATGGTCTTTCCAAAACAAAAAAGCATTAATTTCTAGAAATATTTCAAATATATTTTTGCCACCATAATTTTGTATAATTATTGTGATTCGTATAAATAAGTGGTGCGATGAAATTGAAATGCATCTGAGGCTAATTCTAAATAAATACTGAACAATAATAAGGAAAAACCTGTGGTCAGTAGGAGATGTGTTTTAAAATTGGAATGCTTTCCCCTGCCTTGATTTGCCAAACATAACTAACTTAGTTATCTACAATTTAAATAATATATAATAAATACATTTTGAAATTTAAAAAAAATATTACCAAAGCTAACTATGTTTATTTTACACCAATAATTACAAGTCTTAAATTATAATTATATTTAAAACACAATGAATCTTACAAATAAAACTTAACTAAAATAAATTAAAATATACAAATTCAAGCTTTAAATTTAAAAAGTCTGGTCTATTTATGTTCAACTGTTTGTTATTAAATATTGTGCAGAAATTACGCAATATTTTCAAGTTAAAATAAATGCATTTAACAAATACATTATTTACACAGTAACAATATAGAAATATAGTGAATCTTTATATATGTTTTAAATCATTAATACACCTAGAACATAGCCTATAATGTATCATTTGATCTGAAGGAGTAAAACTAACAAGAAGAGTAATTTATTAAATTTAATTAATTCAGTTTCAGTGAGTAGGCTAAGCTAAGAGTAATAGTAATTAGTAATAGTAAGAGTGGCTATTGCTTGTCATTTTCAGGTATCCAGGTGGTCTGTACCCAGCTCAGCCCTATTAGGAAGCTCTGCTTACAGAATATCGTACCAAAATTTGTCTTGATTTCTCTGTGAGCACATCCTTTTACAAAGTGAGAAAGCAGAGGAGATGAGAGAATAGAGAATAAAGCAAGCTAAATTTAATAAACTATAAATTATTAAACAGGTTGTCAAACGTGGAATTCAGGACATGGAGTACTAGAATATAAATTTATAAGTATTAACTTAAGCTGTGTATCATTTAATGACCCAAAAAAATTTAAAAAATGAGAGTACAATTTCATAGTAAAAACCTCGATGGAGCATTATATAGTTATTTTCGTAAATTTATTTTACCCCTGGATAATATAATATTGTTATGTGTAGTAATTATGCATTAAAAATAGTATCTAAAATCGTTTATACATTTTGCTGCATTCTCTAATTATGTATTTTTATCATCAACTTTGAATTCAGTTTTTTTTTTTTAAAATGACAACTTTTGAGGAAAATTACATCCGATCCTGGAATGCAACCTGGTATGTTTCAACATTACACAAGTGGGTTAGCGGACTACTTAGTGTATCTCCCCGTTCTTTACTTTTTAAATCCAATAATTTAGAACACAAAGATTCTGGAGGAAATCCTCTTGTGCTGTTTATTGATTTCTCAGAGATCACAAGTATTAACAAAGCCTTGTCTTCATACCTATTCCAAGCTATTAAAATCATCTTGGCAAGCGGTGAAACACATTGGTTTTCTTCAATGCTGGAAAGAAATGCAACATTTTTAATGGTACGACATTGCTATCAAGCATCATTATTCAATAAAGTTTCATCCCCATCATCCAATTTTGGTACATCAAGATCTCTCAGTTCCCAACCCAGAACAGAGTTTGGCACTGAACTCTTACGTACTGTATATGACTCACAAACTACTTTACAAAATGCTGCTGGAAGCTTAGTGCAGCAAGGTAATCAGCTTAAGAACAGTGCTTTAACTGTTGAGGAGATTCATGAAGATTTGAGTGTGGCTGAGCGAATTACTTCAGGCATAAATTCTTGGTTTGGCAGGTGGAAGCTCCCTCCTATAACAAAAACAGAGGAGCTGATATTGGTGAAAGAAAATGATATACCTCATGTTTGGGATGTTGATGCTTTGTGCACAAAGATTATTGGCTATAAGCATGGTATCCAAACAGAGATGGTATTTAGGATTGGAGTTGATGGCATATCAATAGTGGATATGAAACAAAAGGTAGGCTTTGATTGTTGAATCATTTTGCTATTTTAATGATTAGTTTCTTTAGGGTGCTACAGTTTGAATAAAACCAGATTAACAGATATTTGCTGAAATTTTGATTTTATATAGTTAAGTTTTGTGCATGTAACTGTGATCATGAGGAGAATGATAAATCAAGTTTTTGCTTATACAGGGGAGCCTCTGATAACGAGTGCCCCGAAAATGAACAGTTATGTTAGTGAACAAGTTTGATGAAAAGTTTTTGTCTCGATTAATGAACAATAATTCAGTTATGAACATATGCATACTTCAGTACACACAGTCCCACTGACTTGGTAGAGTTTTGGCACATTTGCAGTAAACATGGTTTGTCCAAGTGTTGTGTTAGAAGACATGTTCGTTACTTTTGCACTTTTGGTGTTATTCTAGCCCTCATTATGGCATCTAAAGAGAAAAGTGTTATTAACAGGAATCGCGTTAGTATATGAGTAAAGAAATAAATTAAATTAAAACATGATAATGACCTTCATGTTTCCGACATTGGTAATCAATGCAATGTGGTGAAATTTGTGATTTGTAATATTCTAAAGAACAAAAAGGCAATAAAGGTGACTAATGTGGCTAAAGTAGTTACAGTACTGAAAAGGTGTAAAGTGCTAGCAAAAGTAGAAAAACTGTTGTTAGTTTGGATAAATGAAAGCAGCTGTCTGTAGTCTTTAGATAGTTTTAAGGAGAAAATATTTTGTGAAAAGGCTAGGCAGCTGTGCAGTGATTTGTTGGCCAAAACACAGTACAAGTCCAGAAGCTGAACACTTTAAGGCGAGAAGAGGGTGTTTGAATAAATTTTGCCATTATGTTGCCAGACATTGAGAGGCTGTTGGGTTAGATAAAAACAAATATTTTTCATTATAGAACAACACTTAAAAATGTTAAAATAACATATTTCTAAGGCTGGAACAGATTGATTGAATTTTTATTGATCTCAATAAAAAATTTTTTTAGTTAGTGAACGTTTGGGTTTAAGAACGGAGTCATGGAATGGATTAAGTTTGTTAATTTTCTTTTTGTATACATGGTAATGTTAACAATTGTTATGATTTGTGTAATGGCATCCTTTTTCCATATAGATTATTCAACACTTCAAATGGCCTGAGGTATCTCAGATAAGAGTTGTTAGTCCTTGGGAAATTCTGATAACAAGATTTTTTATTGGTCAACCTGATTTGAGTTACAGCATTGTAAGCATGGCTATGCCTAAAATGTTAAAACTTCTGGCAAGATTTGCTAAATCAAAAATGGAATACATGAATCCACCAAATGTTAGTCATTCACAACAATATGAACCTGTTTGGGATAAACCATCTTCTAAATCAGATTCAAAATGTGAGTATTTTGTTACTATTTTTTCCTTAACTTTACCACACTATAGAAACATATGCATATATGTTGTACAACTATTTCTGGACATTTTGACAAGGGACTGAGAAAAGATCTACTTATTGAGACTCGGCTCTAGTCAGCCATGTGCTGGAACCAGTTTGTGCAAAGTGGGGTGTTAAAAGTATAAAAATAATAAAAATAACATTGAAATAAGTTTACTTTTTTTTTTAACAGTCATCAAGTACCAAACCGTTTCTTGCTTTTTGGCAGCATACCACTGGCTTAGTAGAAAAACTGATTTCTTACTGGATCGTATTAGAAATGGCTTTCTGTGCAGATAATTCTTAATTACATCAATCCTCCAGTAATACTTCTAGACATGCTAAGGTCATGATCTGAATAAAACATGTTTTTTATGGTTGGTTGTATTAAATATTGATCTGTCTCACCAGCAGGCTACCTTTAAATATCGTGTGTTAATTATCATCGATTTGAATTGTTGCTTTTTGTTTGTTATGGTTGGTTATATTAAATATAGATCTCTCTCATCAGCAGGCTACCTTTACATATCCTTTGTTAATTATCATCAATTTCAATTGTTGCTTTTTGTATTTCTAGATGTAAAACTAATACTTAATTTTTCCTAGCCATTTCTTAAATATACCTTGCAAATTCTGGTAAAAGTCCTTGTTGCTTTGGGTAGCTAACAATAGCTCAAATATAGTGAAATGTTGCAATCTTCCACTAAATGTTGCTGATATTTGACATGATTTATTTTTTTTTAAATCAAAAGGGATTAAGTTATATCTGGGACATTTTAATCACTAATATATACATACCAGTATACATTTGATTCAGAGAACATCCATTAATTAAAAACTTTGCACCAAAAAAATTATTACTTTTAGTGATAAAGCACACCATGTTTGCCAAAACTTATTTGTATTCCTATTTCTCCTCAGCTGTTACTTTAAGTGGTAAAGATCCACTTGTAAACAATGCTACAGAGATTCTACTTGAAGCCCATCAATCCACAGAGCAGGCCAAAGTTTCTGATGCTGAAATAGCAGAGCTTACAAACACACTGGCAGATCTGAAATCTCTGGCAATAGACATCCAAAAAGAACAAGATGATCAAATACAAACAATAGACAGAGTAACAGATTCAGTAACTAAAGCTGATGATCGGGTCAGAGCATTAAATAAGACAATCAACATATTGAATAAATAAATTGAAAACTTTAGGCAAATTTGGGTGAACTAAATACATGACAAAATATTTAAAACCTCTTACCTTCAGATCCACGAAAAATTAAATTTGATCGTTCTTTTAATGAGAAAAATGTTGTGTCAATTAATTTTCTTATTTTTGAATTGTTAGATTGATTACATTTGAAATGGGAATACTGGTATAGATGCCCGAAAATTGTTAATGTGTATCCATTTTAATTAAACTTAGCTATTGGGCTTTTTTTTAAATTGGTGGCTATTAATAGATAGAGTGGTGTACAGTCTCTTTTGGTATTCAGCCAGTTTGCACTGGTATGGCCGAGTCCTTTACTAATTTTTTTGTTATTATGGAAATATCTTAAATAAGCTTTTTTAAATTTTTTTTATTTTGTTAAGTAGTATCTCATATTTTTTCACCAATATTGTCAAACTGGTACTTATAACATAATTTAGTTTTTGTGTAACTCTTTTATTGTTCTTATTTAAGTATAAACTGCATGAAATAATTAACTACCCTTTGTTGTATCATTTGTAATCCTGAAAACGGTCATCAGGGCAGTCAAATCAGGTCAGTCAACCAGTTGCTAAATTGTTTGAATCCTATAACTGTGAATAGCAGAAGCTTGTCAAATATTATATATACTCCAGCTCAGATTGTGTGCATAATAAAATTAAAAATTTTCTATGATGTGTAATATATTTGTGTATGCTGTAACAAGTGATTTTGTTGCTTTGCAAATAACATTTTAATACTCAGTCATGTAATTCAGAATTAATAGTATCTCTCATTTGTTTGAAAAAAGTTAAGTTCTTGGCATTTATTCAGATCAGGTTTATTACAGTAGAAATGTTTTCTACACCATGATTAATTGAGATTTGGGATGATTACGCATTCTTCTGTCAATAAAATGATAAATAAATTTGACATTGCAATAAACATATATCTTGTGTTTCATTAATTGCAATAAACATATATCTTGTGTTTCATTAATTATAATGAAAATATCGCCCAAATCCACCAAAAAAACATTTATTTATAATTGAATAATCTATTGCTAAAAAATCTAATATTGCTAAAATTAGACATCAGTACCTGTTACTAAAAAAAGCAAATCTCTGATTAAATAGAGAATATTCTGTCAATATTAAGTCAAAGATTTTGTTAAATATAAAGAACATTAATATAAAAAAAATCTTTCTATCAAATGTTAACACAGGGAGACTAAAGTCCTTAGAACTTTAAAAAATAAATTGAACTTATAATATGAAATAATGCCAAGTATTTCTTGAATTTCAGATCTACAATTAAATCATAGGACCATTTACTTAATTGCATGTTTATTAATAAGGGCGTGCACCTTAACTATGCTATAGCTTTCAGTTATAAAAAAAAAATCTAACATTGGAATAATAGCTGCATAAATATGTTTATATATATCTATATATATATCTACAAACATGACAGAAACTTATACTGTTTCATTTAATATGTAAGTACATGAAAGCATAAAAGCAAACTTCACCAGGGCAACCTAAAAATGTAAATCGTTTCTCAATCATATCTTAATTAATTTAAGTGTCATGAAATGGTGATTTCAAGTAGGATTGCTTTAGGGAATTTATCTAAAGGCATTTTTATGAATTTTAGCAATTTTAATTTAATGAGATTTCATTGCATCCCGCTCTGTCTAATTAATCCTGGAAAAGTACATTTTTTTCAAATACTTTTTTTTTTCAAATCAGTTATAAATGTTATTTTCTTTTAAATTTTACACAAACACAAAGCGAAATACATTGTAATTTATATTTCAGCTTTTACCAACTTGTGAAAACCGTTTTGACTATTAGCCTAAAATATATTAGTTGATGCAAAATATGAAGAAACATTTATTTCTGTATAGTTTATTGAATATACCATTGATTGAAATATCCTCATTATTTTAAACAAGTGAATTTCTTTGAAAACCTTTCCATTTCAGGTTTTGGAGGAATGACTGGCTAAATAATTGATAGGTTATTTTATTTCAATTTAATTTACATTCATTGACCCTTCATTGCCCCAGAGAAATTCATTTTGTTTGACTTTTTGGGCTAGTTGACACTGGTTCCCCCCCCCCCCAAATCTCTGGCTTCCACCAATCACTACAACTATGCCCCAGGATTCTAAAAACAGCTTGTTTTAAAAGTAGCAACACATACCAGTGATTTTCAACTCCTCCGCATCTTGGGATATACCAAAACTCATTGCTAAAACGCTGCAAATAATAACGTATAATAACGTCTGCCTTCTTTGTTCTGATCCAATAGATCAGGCCTGCACAAAATACGGCCCGCCAGCACCCACTTTGCGGCCCGCGAAGTAACGAAATATTCTTTATTATTATTATTTCCTTAATAGTTTTCCCCCCTGTTCTATTATCTTTCGGCCCGCACACGTTTTTCATGACGTATTACGGCCCACCTTACATTTTGAGTTGCGCAGGCCTGCATAAGATGATTACTTTATTACTGCTGTAGTAGATTAGATTTGTGGTCGGCATGGGGCTCGCTGTATGAATAAATGCATCTCTTTTATTTTCTACCATATGTATATATATATATACCGGTATACCATTTAAACAATCCACCCTTGCCTGTGGCTCCCTATCTATTTTTTAAGCAGATAATTATTTTGATAAAAATCTTAACTCAATAAAGATCGCCGAGCCCTGCATTATATAGTTTATATTATTACAATCCCCCCTCCCATCTATTTGGTTAATTTTTGTCAAATCTTGTTGACACGCCTATGTACCTATTATGACACACCAGTTGGATACTGAATTCGCTTCACAGACACAACAAATTACCGGTCAAAAATGATGCAATTTATGTTCCTATATTTTTTACATCACCTCCATACAATTCATGCATACGATATGAAAATGTCTGTATTTGAAGTTCATCACAACCATCCTTGCACACCTCACTTTGTCAATGTCTAAGTAAGCAGTTTCAAGCAGTTGTTGATGGACCTTGGAGTCTCATGATACTTCTGAGGAAAGAGTTGTTTCTCCTGATTGGCTCTTTAAGTGAGTTTCGTTGTTGGGCCGCGTCGAGTTCTTTCTTGGCCCCCGAAGCTGCCTGCAGGTCAATTTTTTTATACCCGGTTTGGGCAGGTCGGGTCGAGTCGGGAAATCCGAGGCCGGGAAAATACGACCTCGCCGTGTCAGGGGAGATTCCTGTGTGCGGCAAGTGCTTTAAGAACTCTTGCTCCTGGGCCGCGTCTCCCAACCTGTTGTCCGCCGCCGCCTGTGTAGCGTCCCTCCACAAACTTCTCAGCGTGTGCAGTCTGTCCATGAGGGACAACGTGCTCAAGTCGTTGACCCCCGTGCCCCACCCAGAGGTCGCGGGAGAAAATACCCCCCCAGCGTTGACTGTTGGGATCTCGCTTGCAGCCAGCGCGTCGTTGGACCAGGATTCCAGAAGGCCCCCGATCCGCCAAGATCTGGGGACCTGGTTGTACAGATTGGATAACGACGTGGACGGCAGGAAGAATCGGTCCGGGAACATGACGAGAGGAGTCCGCACGTCTCCGATGGAGCTCCCGTGTCCGTGGTTGGCCATGTCAGGCAGGCTGGCTGTTAGGCGGTGACGCAGGGCGTCCAGCTTGTTCTTGAAGGTGTCCGTCGTGTCCATGTAATTGTTGGTCATCATGGGCAGCTGGCGAAACGATCCGATCTCTTGAAGTCGATCCTTGTATTTCGGTTCTGTGGAGGGGAAAATACAAAATACAGCAAATTGCGGGTAAATGGCAGCGACCCGTTAGTTGGTTTGACCAGTTAGGACATTTTGTGATAATAGTGCTTATAGCTGGGCATGGTTGATTTGAAAACTTAATTGCTTATGAGGTTCTAAAACTAAAATTTAAAAAAAATTAGACCACCACAATGAATCGTTCCAAGCTACATGTAAACTTAAATAATTGTAACGACAACATGTTTTCTATCTGCTTAATGAGAAGAATGTCATCCTGAGAAAATGGGCACACGCCTAACGAGCAGCTCAGACAAGGACCAGCCCCCCCCCCACACACAGCTCTTTCACTATCCAGTTTAAATGCAAATGACGTAATAGAAGGGACGTCTCTCCCGTAATAAAATTGGATCGGAGATAAAATACAACGTCCACGTCAGACTGGCAGAAGACTGATGACCTTGTTTTAATGCTGCGGATAAAACTGTTGAGCCGTCGGAGGGTGTTGGTCCAATCCGCTACCTACATAGAAGCTAGACACGATTCACCGGGCTAGGTGGTTTATGTGTTTGAACTTGTCCCCCGGTATATGTAACATTGCTGTATTTAAAAAAAAAATGATAATAATATACAACAAGAAGAGCAGCTTTTTTTTTCTTACTCAAAATCTTAGACAAATCCTAATGGCATACACAGAATCTTAGACAAAACTTAATGCTTTACACAGAATCTTAGACAAAACCTTCATCTTCTTCTTTATTTTGAGGGCCCACGATCAATGAATTGATCATTCTGGCTGAATCTTAGACAAAACCTTATGCTATAAACAGAATCTTAGACAAAAACCTAATGCTATACACATAATCTTAGACAAAACCTAATGCTATACACAGAATCTTAGACAAAACCTAATGCTATACACAGAATCTTAGACAAAACCTAATGCTATACACATAATCTTAGACAAAACCTAATGCAATACACAGAATCTTACATAAAACCTAATGCTATACACATAATCTTAGACAAAACCTATTGCTATAAACAGAACCTTAGACAAAAACCTAATGCTATAAACAGAATCTTAGACAAAACCTAATGCTATACACAGAATCTTAGACAAAAACCTAATGCTGCACACATAATCTTAGACAAAACCTAATGCTATACACAGAATCTTAGACAAAACCTAATGCTATACACATAATCTTAGACAAAACCTAATGGTATACACAGAATCTTAGGCAAAACCTTATGCTATAAACAGAATCTTAGACAAAAACCTAATGCTCTGCAAAGAATCTTAGACAAAACCTAATGCTTTACACAGAATCTTAGACAAAACCTTATGCTATAAACAGAATCTTAGACAAAAACCTATGCTATACACAGAATCTTAGACAAAACCTAATGCTATACACAGAATCTTAGGCAAAACCTTATGCTATAAACAGAATCTTAGACAAAAACCTACTGCTCTGCACAGAATCTTAGACAAAACCTAATGCTTTACACAGAATCTTAGACAAAACCTTATGCTATAAACAGAATCTTAGACAAAAACCTAATGCTATACACAGAATCTTATACAAAACCTAATGTTATACACAGAATCTTAGACAAAACCTAATGCTATACACAGAATCTTAGACAAAACCTAATGCTCTGCACAGAATCTTAGACAAAACCTAATGCTTTACACAGAATCTTAGACAAAACCTTATGCTTTAAACAGAATCTTAGACAAAACCTAATGCTATACACAGAATCTTAGATAAAACCTAATTTTACACAGAATCTTAGACAAAACCTAATGCTATACCCAGAATCTTAGACAAAACCTAATTTTACACAGAATCTTAGACAAAACCTAATGCTATACACAGAATCTTAGACAAAAACCTAATGCTATACACATAATCTTAGACAAAACCTAATGCTATAAACAGAATCTTAGACAAAACCTAATGCTACACACAGAATGTTAGACAAAACCTAATGCTATACATGAAACTAATGAAAGGCCGAGGATCTTCAAATGCATACGGAAGACGAAGTAATGATGTAGTTTAAAAAAAAAAAAATTAATTACAATAATGTTAAAACATGCGATGAAGTAAAAACAATAGTACCGATACTGCTCGGCACATAGGTAAGAACAATGACCAAGTGGCATGCAGGTAGGAAAAAAATAGAGGCACTTCTGCGCACACATTCAGGTAGGCACAACAATACAGGCACTACTGGGTGCTCTGTCAAATATCCACAATAATGCAGGTACTAGTGGGCGTAGAGTCAGGTAGGCACAATAATACAGGTACTCGTGGGCACAGAGTCAGGTAGGTACAATAACAGGTAGGCACAAGAGTACTGGTACCACTGGGTTCTTAAGACTCACCGATGCATATACAAAGCTGTGAGTAGTAGACCATGGTGTCAGGGCACGCAGCTGGCTGTTGCAGCAAGGGCACTCCAAAACACATACCTGGCAATGGATCAGTTTAGTTTTTTTTACTATGGTAACACCAATATGACTTTCTATGTTTGTTTTACTATGTTAACACCAATATGTCTTTCTATGTTTGTTTTAATATGTTACCACCAATATGACTTTCTCTGTTTGTTTTAATATGGTAACACCAATATGACTTTCTATGTTTGTTTTACTATGGAAACACCAATATGACTTTCTATGTTTGTTTTACTATAGTAACACCAATATGACTTTCTATGTTTGTTTTACTATGGAAACACCAATATGACTTTCTATGTTTATTTTACTATAGTAACACCAATATGACTTTCTATGTTTGTTTTACTATAGTAACACCAATATGACTTTCTATGTTTGTTTTACTATAGTAACACCAATATGACTTTCTATGTTTGTTTTACTATGGAAACACCAATATGACTTTCTATGTTTGTTTTACTATGGAAACACCAATATGACTTTCTATGTTTGTTTTACTATGGAAACACCAATATGACTTTCTATGTTTGTTTTACTATAGTAACACCAATATGACTTTCTATGTTTGTTTTACTATGGAAATACCAATATGACTTTCTATGTTTGTTTTACTATAGTAACACCAATATGACTTTCTATGTTTGTTTTACTATGGAAACACCAATATGACTTTCTATGTTTGTTTTACTATGGAAACACCAATATGACTTTCTATGTTTGTTTTACTATGGAAACACCAATATGACTTTCTATGTTTGTTTTACTATAGTAACACCAATATGACTTTCTATGTTTGTTTTACTATGGAAATACCAATATGACTTTCTATGTTTGTTTTACTATAGTAACACCAATATGACTTTCTATGTTTGTTTTACTATGGAAACACCAATATGACTTTCTATGTTTGTTTTACTATGGAAACACCAATATGACTTTCTATGTTTGTTTTACTATGGAAACACCAATATGACTTTCTATGTTTGTTTTACTATAGTAACACCAATATGACTTTCTATGTTTGTTTTACTATGGAAACACCAATATGACTTTCTATGTTTATTTTACTATAGTAACACCAATATGACTTTCTATGTTTGTTTTACTATAGTAACACCAATATGACTTTCTATGTTTGTTTTACTATAGTAACACCAATATGACTTTCTATGTTTGTAAATGATATCATTGTGGTTATACTGAAAGATACAAACAAAATGATTGGAAACACCAATATGACTTTCTATGTTTGTTTTACTATAGTAACACCAATATGACTTTCTATGTTTGTTTTACTATGGAAACACCAATATGACTTTCTATGTTTGTTTTACTATAGTAACACCAATATGACTTTCTATGTTTGTTTTACTATAGTAACACCAATATGACTTTCTATGTTTGTTTTAATATGGTAACACCAATATGACTTTCTATGTTTGTTTTACTATGGAAACACCAATATGACTTTCTATGTTTGTTTTACTATAGTAACACCAATATGACTTTCTATGTTTGTTTTACTATAGTAACACCAATGTGACTTTCTATGTTTCTTTTAAGGTTAGCTACTTAAAAAAGACATACGTTCTACTGAACTTTTAAGCCATCCAATCATAAGGACATAAGTTCCACTGGACTATCTATCAAACCAATCATAAGGACCTAAGTTCCACTGGACTATATAGCCAACCAATCATAAGGACGTACGCCCCACTGAACTATTTATACAACTAACCATAAGGCAGAAAACTAACTAAACTATTAAGCCAACCCACCATAAGGACCTATGTCCCACTGAAATATCTAACCAACAACTGTAATACTGCTGGTTTTTATAAAGATATTCAGAAACTTAATGCCGATAGTTGATTTCGCTAAAGAAATAAAGCTTAAATAAAAATTCAATGCTCGGTCTGCACACCAATAAGTTGACATTGTACAAACCAATTTTTAAAAATAATTATTTAAACCACTTTATTTCTTATTCTTCTACTTAACAATACAATAAATTTGTAAAACATAATATCAGCAATTAAATAAAAATTAAAAAAATGGAAAAATAAAAACATCTTAGATTTTCCACCAGGAACCGCCTTGAATAATTGCATTCTATGAAAACGTGACCAGAAATCTAATGGTAAATATTTTTTTCTCTCTAGCTTAAAATGAGTATTTATAACGCAATTTTCCTGAGTTGTCAGACGACTATTCTGCGTTTATTCGTCGGGCCCCAGCAAAGCCCAGTTTAGAAATGACACCTTTCTATGTTCTGGTTGGAGTGACATAGCTGCAGGTGTGAAGTAAGGAGATGAGTATTGAAGAGCAAATTAAATAGTTAAGGTGGACAATCATCACTCACTTTGTGGTATTTCTTAATAGATCCAAATAGCCACAAGATTAATAAAAATGGTCTATTGATCCCAATCAGGGTAATTTTTATGAAACAACCGTTCTTTCTAACAACTATTAATTATGTTTATATAATCTTTTATTTGTAGCTTACATTTATTTCAATTTCAAGTATTTGACAAATTAATTGTGGCCATTTCATTTATTCATTATACACTTCTTAGATTTATAACATATTTTTTTCCCTTGTACTGACCTCCCTTGAAATTGTGTCAATTATATTTAATACCTTTTCGCATTAATTATCCCTTGTCAAAGCTCTTTTGATCAATGTTGCAAGCATTTTTTTATTGGACATGAGAGATGTCTGTCTGGCTTTCTTCGCCAATCACTTTGAGCTATTTTGAACCACCTCTCACGCATCTTTGGCTCATAAGAGCTGAAACATGGTGCATAGTACCCACTACTTAGACATTTTAGCTCAGCTAATCAATAATATGTCGGATGATTCTCAATTTACATGATCCGAATTTTAAAAAATTTATATTTCTAGATCAAAAGTTAAAGGAAATCTTCCCAAAAACAAAATAATATCGGGGTTTATTTAAAAATAATAACTGAGCAAAAGGACGACTTCCATTTCTAAAAAAAATCATTAATTAAAAATAGATTTTATCCCCAGCTCAAGGTGATCAAAAAAAAAAAATAGTTATATTCATTTCATAATTTATAAAAATGTTAACTTTGATCGAAATTGGCAAAGGATAACTTTTTAATATTACAAATGATTTTAAAAAAACAACAACAACCTACATAGATCTAGCGTCAACAGCAGAAGAAGCGGCTAGAAAGGGAAACATGAAAGAGATCTATGACATAGCAAAAAATATCTCAGGAAGATACCAGAAGGCAGAGAGGCCGATGAAAAACAAGGAAGGTTGATCGATAACGGAAGAAAAGAAAAAATAAGATTGGTGAAATACATTGAAAATTTACTAAACATATTTTCACCTGTAGCGAAATCATTGTAGAACATTCCGATTGAATGGATTCCTTCCTACCTAGCCCCTGAGCATAAAATTCATTGATTACGAAAAAGTATCAATAACTTTGATCAACAAACTCTGTGAAAACTATATTGTGATTATGGAGTACCAGAAAAACTGGTCAGGATTATACAAAACTCCTATGAAAGAATGAGATGTAAGGTGGTACACGCAGGTAGACTCACAGATGCCTTTAAAGTTGAAGCAGGCGTCAGGCAAGGGTGTCTCTTGTACCCCTTTCCATTTCTCCTTGCCGTTGATTGGCTAATGAGAGAATCTACCAACAAAAAGAGGAACGGGATAAAGTGGACACCCTGGGAACATCTGGATGACCTAAATTGTGCAGATGACCTCGTACTTCTGACCCACAACCAAAAACTAATGTAGGAAAAGACACAGGATGTAGCCACTATTTCGGAACAGCTTGGACTCACCATAAATTGAAACAAGACTTGGACTCACCATAAATTGAAACAAGACTTGGACTCACCATAAATTGAAACAAGACTTGGACTCACCATAAATTGAAACAAGACTTGGACTCAACATAAATTGAAACAAGACTTGGACTCACCATAAATTGAAACAAGACTTGGACTCAACATAAATTGAAACAAGACTTGGACTCACCATAAATTGAAACAAGACTTGGACTCCCCATAAATTGAAACAAGACTTGGACTCACCATAAATTGAAACAAGACTTGGACTCACCATAAATTGAAACAAGACTTGGACTCACCATAAATTGAAACAAGACTTGGACTCACCATAAATTGAAACAAGACAAAGAAACGCATCGCAATAGATAAAGCCGACTAACCAGGAAAACATTTTCTTGGCAGAAAAATGCACTGGAAGAGGTAGAGGCCTTCACATACTTGGGTAGTTCGATTACCACAAATGGTATCAGAAATAAATGTCAGGGTTAGAACTGGAAAGGCCAGGTCAGCGTTTGTACTATTAAATAAATATGGGGTTCAGATGAGCTGACTCTGCAAACAAAAGTTAGCATTTTTAATTCAAATGTCAACTCAGTCCTACTCAATGGAGACGAAGCTTAGAGAACAAACAGCGAGAATTACACAGAGAGTATAGACTTGTCGAGAAATATCCTGAACACAAAAAGGCCAAAAACCACCAAAAACAAAGATTTACTGCAGAGGATATTTTTAGAGTTTATTGCTGATGACATCCTTACTGAAGAGGATATATTTAGAGTCTATTGCTGTAGGCATCACAATCAACAGGGGAAAAAGAAAGAGATGAAAGCCAAAGATTACACGTAGACCCGAATTAATGGCACACACACACAAAGCACGGGATACCACCGGAAGGAAAGTACAGGACCGATTTGAATGGAATGCACGTTACTTTGTAGGCGGCCTATGCCCCAGGTGGTGTAAGAGGCGTATTTTGATAAAAGGATAATTTATTAATATACCATTTAAAAAGTTTACGACTAAAAATATTTGTGTTAATTTTTAAAATTGCACCATAGTAAGCTGCACAGCTGTTATTTCATGTGTAGGCCTAATTTTAGGATTGTCACTCCCACCATTTGTCTCACTTTTGTTTTGTTTCGGCATTGACGTCACCGAGTAAATGTGCTGTGCAGCTCCTTTGACCCACCCTTTTTTAAATTGGGAAAAGGTTGTTTAAGTTCTAATACGTTCTATTTGATCTAAATAATGGTACCAGGAGACGCAATTTCTAGAATTTCTTTTATCAGAGGGTTCTGATTTAATCCATATATTATATAAGCCGTCAGCTCTCCTACCCGGGTGAGATTTTTGCTATATTTTCCTAACATATACGAAAGTTATTTGTATTTTTATATAAATTTAAGAGTATAAATACAATTATATTGTTAGTATCACTATCTTTGCTATCATTCTCTTTGAATGCTTTCAATCCTTTGTTTTTCAAAACGATATAACGGTACGTAATAAAAGTTCTCAAGTTTTTAAAATCTTTTCTGTATAGTTCTCTTCTATGAAGTAGGGACGTCACTAACACATTGACATTGGTCTTAACCTTCTCCTCTGCTGGAACTGTATGTCTTTAAACATACATTTGATGATAACATTTTTGTTAATTTTTTGTTTGGTACTTACCACGCACTGCTGAAACTACAGCAGCCAGCGAAATTATCTGGAGCCACATATTGCAAGTTTATTGGAGAGTCTGAGAAATAAAATGAGAAGAAAAAAAAAATCATTAATAAAAAGGCGATGGTTCGCCGATCAATGAACCATTTCCTAAAAGAGTTCTAGCACTGGCGTATCAAGGATGGGTTTGAGGGCGGCCCAACCAGGCGGCACCTCATTTAAAGTTATGACAAGATTATGTAATAGATTGGGGAGAAATTTTGTGAGTTCACCCAGGGCGTGGTTTAATCAAGATACATCACTTATTACCAGTAAACCAAAATAAAAAGTTATATCAGAATAAGGAGCTCCAAATTTTCGTTGCACACACGATTAAAATAATGCCTGAAGTATCATCCCCCACTAATTGAAGCCTCTGTATCCAGATCTTTGTTTTTGGTTATGTATGGATGTCAGAACATCGTGTCTAGATCTATGTTTTTAGTTATATCTGGATGTCAGAACATCACATCTAGATCTATGTTTTTGGTTATGTCTGGATGTCAGAGCATCGCGTCTAGATCTTAATCTTTCGGGTTATGTGTAGATGTCAGAACATCACATCTAGATCTTAATGATTGTAGTTATTTGTAGATGTCAGAACATCAAAATTGTGAGAGATTCTTCTTTTCAAAATAAGGACTCCACAGCTAACGACCGGAATGTTTCTGGCGTAATGGGTTGACAGAGATGTACATGCATTGCATTGAATAGAAAAAGCTTTAATTATGATTTTGCCTGTGTGGCTCTTTCAGTAACTAGTACTGAATTAGCATACTTTATAGGGGAAAGTAATGATGGCGACTACGAGAAAATCCCCTGGACAAAAAAGCTACCTTTAACATTTTCGTTCAGGAATTATTTCTGTAAGTCTTCCTTAAGGTAAAAATGGTTTTTTTCCCCTTTAAAGATGTATATGTTAATACCGCCCCAAATTCAATTCAGTCATCTACAATATTTATACAGTGTTTGTTATAATGTTGCGATATAAATTTAATTAAATGAAAAATACAGTGCCTTAAGTGGGGTGAGTGCAGCCCAGGGCGGGCCAATATTTTTGCAGCCCCCTTCCTCAAAAATAAGTGTGCTGTTGGCCGAAAATCCCCCCCCCCAAAAAAAAAAAAAAACAACAAAAAAAAAAAACCCCCTTTAATTTAAAAAANAAAATGTCATGTCAGTCGTGAAATTATCCAACATACGAGTCAGATAAAAGACAGCTGTGGCCCCGGGGGGGGGGGGGATTTTACATCGCTTCTATAAATGATATGCATAAATTTAGAAAATCTAAATACCGAGAAGTGAGGTGCATGGAAATAAAATGAATAGGGTGAAGCAGGCATTTTGTGATCCATGTATAGATTAGCTGAAATCTTCCATAACTTCATTCAGCAGGGGCTCATTGTTTTCAAACTCCTTAAGATATATTATAGAGAAATGTATTTATTTACTCGCTGAAAAGTTAAAATAATTTAGCTGTAAGTATCTCCAAAACAAATGACACATGTTATTAAAAGCTAGTTTGTGTCGAAAATGTGCTGGAAGAGGTAAAGGCCTTCACCTACTTGGGTAGTTCGATTACCACAAATGTTATCAGAAACAATATAGAGTTTTGAGCAATTCTACTCTTCTTTTTCGATTTCTTCTTCTTCTATGCTGTGCGGGTCCACGATCAATGTATTGGTAATTCTGGCCCCTATATCGTCTTAATCAAATAACCAATGCTCTAACATTCTTTAACCTCAACAACGTATCCCATGACTAAATCGAGCTAATAACACACTGCTCATTTTCTCAAGGGAGTAAGATATCTTTTTTTTTTTTTTTACAAAGCCCTAACAGCTTGATTACTTTGACATGCATTCATCTCAGCGGGGAAAACATGCATTCATCTCAGCAGGAAAAAACATGCATTCAACTCAGCGGGGACGACAAAAACTTTTTTTGAATGAAACAAAAATAGAAAAATAGTAAAGATTAGAAAACTTCAGTTATGTAAAAAATAAATAAATAAATAAGTAGGACTTATGATTGAAACCAAGCGCACCACATTTTTCCATGACGAATTTACAACCTTTCCTCCCCCCTCCTCATAATTAGTTTTAATAATAGCTACTGTCTCTTTAAATGAAGCTTTAAATGTTCCTATATATGTATCTTCAAATGTCCCTTTATATGAAGCTTCAAATGTCCATATTTAAGAAGCTTCAACTGTCCATATTTAGGAAGCTTCAAATGTCAATATTTAGGAAGCTTCAAATATCCATATTTAAGAAACTTCAACTGTCCATATTTAGGAAGCTTCAAAAGTCCATATTTAAGAAGCTTCAAATGTCCACATTTAGGAAGCTTCAAATGTCCATATTTAGGAAGCTTCAAATACCAATATTTAGGAAGCTTCAAAAGTCCATATTTAGGAAGCTTCAAAAGCCCATATTTAGGAAGCTTCAAAAGTCCATATTTAGGAAGCTTCAAATGTCCATATTTAGGAAGCTTCAAATGTCCATATTTATGAAGCTTCAAAAGTCCATATTTAGGAAGCTTCAAATGCCCATAGTTAGGAAGCTTAAAATGTCCATATTTAGGAAGCTTCAAAAGTCCATATTTAGGAAGCTTCAAATGTCCATATTTAAGAAGCTTCAAATGTCCATATTTAGGAAGCTTCAAAAGTCCATATTTAGGAAGCTTTAAATGTTCATATTTAGGAAGCTTCAAATGTCCCTATGTATGACGTTTCAA
Organism: Lymnaea stagnalis; assembly: GCA_964033795.1. Classification (NCBI taxonomy): domain Eukaryota; kingdom Metazoa; phylum Mollusca; class Gastropoda; family Lymnaeidae; genus Lymnaea; species Lymnaea stagnalis. Next base: position 527,478 of record CAXITT010000212.1, on the reverse strand, counting down.
ATGTCCATATATATGAAGTTTCAAATGTACATATATATATGAAGTTTCAAATGTACATATTTAGGAAGCTTCAAATGTGCATATTTCCTGATAGAAACCCAAATTCAGCTGGAAATAGTAACTTGAGTTAGTAATACGTAGCAATCAGGCTGATACAGCTCATTGTATAAATGTATCATTTCGTTAGTATCATATCTTTAATATCACATCGGTAGTATCACATCGGTTGTTTCACATCGGTTGTATCACATCGGTTGTATAAAATCGATAGTATCATATCGTTAGTATCACATCGGTAGTATCATATTGCTAGTATCATATCGGTAGTATCATATCGGTAGTATCATATCGGTAGTATCGTATCGGTAGTATCATATTGCTCGTATCACATCGGTAGAGCTTGCTGTTTCCGAGTTTTTGCCACTGAGACACACACACACATAATATGAACATAACATTTACATTATACAAAGCAAGTTCGTTCAAAATAAATAATACAATATTTGAAATATTACAAGGTTAATTTTAGTCACAGGCGTAACCCGAACAAAACGGGATCATTTAAAAAAAAAAATTTGTCATGATATTGAAACAACGCCTTAAACAAAGTTTTTCCTTTAGAAAATGTAAAATTCAGTGGGGCTGAAAATTTGTCAAAACACGCCTACAAGTAAAGCTAACGACCCACTCGCTTTTATGCCGCAGATTTATTTCAGAAAAAACAAAAGCAAATATTACGCACCAAACGCACTTGCGATATTAAAATTAAAAAAAAAGAATCTCATTTAGCGCAGTTATCGGGAATTTGATTTCCTGAAATCAGTGTCATCATTAATTGATTGATTGATTGATTTGATATTTATATCGCGCTGGTATCCATGTCATTTTAGCATGCTCACTGCGCTCTGGTCCTCAGAACTCTATTGAAACAAAAGAGTTTTTAATTGTTTCTTAAATGATTTTTTATCATTTACAAATTCCCCTCAAAGATTGAGGCAAACTGTGCCATAATTTTAGCGCTATCGCTTCAAAAGAGCGCACTACGTAAGACTTTTTTCTGTGTTCATCCACACTAGGAACACTCAGTAAGTACTGTGTTGAAGACGGCAGGCTCTTCAAGGGTACATGTTTATAAATCAGTTCCTTGAGATATTCCGGTGCTGAGCCATCTCTGCAGCTGTACGCCAGGGACAGAATTTTGTAGTTAATGCGCTCCCTCACAAGAACCTAATGGAGACCTCGTAGAACTGGGGTGATGTGGTCAGATTTTTTCATCTGCTTGCTGCAGTATTTTGTATCTTTTGAAGTCTCTGAATTTGAATCTTGACTGGATTAGAGTTACTGCTACAGCATTGGCTGTTCTCCTATTGAGTTGAGGACGCAGCTGACCCAGGGCACGCAGATGACAGAAGCATGCCTTGACAAAAGAACTGATATGGGGAATCATACTAAGTTTACTGTCAATATAAAAGCAAAGGTCTCAGACAGTCGAGGACAACAGGATCTCTAATTCAACAACTTTTATTGATGCAATGGTAACTCTCCGAATATTGGCGTCTGAACCACAAATAATTGCCTCAGTCTTATCATCATTTAATTTTAGTCTGTTTGATGACATCCAATCTTTCACAGCAAGACAGCAGTCCTCGGCAGCTTGAATAGCAGTAGCACACTCCAAGGGATCAGGGCTGAAACACGTGTATAGTTCTGTGTCATCCGCAAATATTTTGCGGGAAAAACCATGACTTTCAATAATTTTGCCAAGCTTCCCTTTGAAAAACAGGGGAAACGGATTTTTTGGGGGTTAGGGTTGGGAAGCGGGGCTGAAATTTTGAAATAAAGTGTTGTCATTGGCAACAAGACTATCTGCAAAGTTTCAGGTCGATAGGTTGACGGAAAGTGGGTTAATTAGTCGTCCGAAAATTTCGCCAGCCAGACACGAACAAAAGCAAGGTTAATATAAAGGACTTTAAAAAGTTAAGACATTTTATTTTATTGTGTCGACAAATAAACGCTGAAGATTGCTATGGGGTACCAATCACGAAGGGAGAGAAAAGAGCATAAAGAGTTGGTGCAGATGATTTCCGCTTTCATATCATTTGTGGTTGTCATGGTTTGGCTAAATAAACAAAGGATCGGATGACGTCACCGTGAATTGAGAGGAAAGAAATTATTCAAAGTGGAAGTATACATTTTATTTTAAAAACCATATTATTGAGTCTGTTTTAATTAACCCTACTTAACTCACTGGAATAGAGTTTAGAAACGACATACATGACTTTGGAACCAACCAAAAATTGGTAGGCGACAATCACGGGCAAGCTACTCTGTTTTACAAAATAATGATCGTACTCCATGCAGGTGTGAAAGCTTTAAACAAATACCGTACGTAACTTAAATCAACTGCATTGGGTTTTTATGAGATTTATGAAGACGGTTAATCCATTTAAGTTAAGCAAGAGATTTAATATTATACTTTATCTCGTGTGACTCATTTTCTTATTATCTTACAGCAATTAAGTCCCTAACAATAAAATGTTTAAAAAAATTAATTAATTCACTACTGATCAGGTCTGCTTCCAACTGATGCGTTTTCACTCAAACTTTCCGTTACTTTGACGTCATTTTTAAACTAAATTTCACATTTCACTTCTTTACCTCATCAGGAAGTGGATAACATGTTCTTGGAATTGTCTGATTTATGAATGAAGAGTTTTGAGTAATTGTTAGTCAAAGAGCGGCCAAATTTGATTGTTTTATATCGAAATATCGTAGAATTGAAACTCAATGTCTCGCCACACAGCTTGTAAGATCACAGAATTTAAATGTATTCTATTTTTGTAAATTAATCTTGTTGGAATAAATTAAACAGCTATTGGACGTTTTAAAAGAAAAGCTGATAGTGTAAACCAGGGGTCTCCAAACTTTTCAGCTCGAGGGTCGCATTAACGATCAAACAGTAGTTAGCGGGGCGACTGCACACTCGAGCAGGGTTTCTTTCAACCCCCCCCCCCGGGGAAAGCCAAGTGCCCC
>CAXITT010000212.1:510348-524313 GCA_964033795.1 Lymnaea stagnalis | reverse complement strand
AACTGGCCACATCTGTTTCAATTGGGTTTTGAAAAAGTCTCACTTCTTCTGCCTTTAAATCCAAGTCAGAAAACAGCTGCTGAAAATGCAGCTGTGGACCTTTGATGATCTCGCATGCAAATAACGTGGGGAACTCCGCTGTTGCTTCAGCCATGGAGACCGTCCACTCAGAGCCGTTCTTAGGAGTTTGGGGATCCTAAGCATGGAGTGTAGTTTGGGGGCCCCGGAATAAGGGGGCAGGGGTGGAGCTCCCTCAAGCTGAGGAGAAAACACCACCCACCACTGTGGCACCTCCATTCTGCCTTCATCAATGTATCCTCTTTCCCATTCCCACGACCAAGCCCCCGATTTCCTGTCTGCCACCCCAAAAGCTCCCCCCTGCTGCCCCCCCCTGCTGCTTTCCTTCCCCTGCCCCCAAATTCAACTCAGAATGATAAATTTCAGGATGAGGAAGGTAACGTGAGTGACACAGACGGCCGCAGTGCCAGTTAAAAAAAAAAAAAAAGCGGTGGGTCGAGGGCGCCTCACGGGGGCCCCCTCACGTTCGTGGCCCTACGCGTATGCGTAGTCAGCGTATGCCTAAGAACGGGCCTGGGCTACTGCTAAAAGAGCGTTAAGTTGTTGGCCTGTACTTGATCCAAAAACAAGACGAGTTTAGATCTGAAGGCCTTTAAGAGGTAATAGATCTTGTGTTATGTGCATGTCTTCCACAATACTCCTAACGAACACAAGCAGTTGAGAGGTGGAACAGCTGGATTCATCCATTGCAAATAAAATTGTTGAAACTTGCTTGCATTTTTCGATATTTGAGTCACAATGTTTTCACCCATGTCTGCAACACGGCGGGCAAAGCCCCGCCACTAGATGGCGTTATATCATGTCATTTCATTGACTGTGAACGAAAGTAGAAAAACTAAGGATCTAATAAGGTTTTGCAAAGTAATGAATCGGTTAGAAAACATAACGCACTACTGCGCGCCTCTATTTTAATTCGGTAAAAACATAACGCTTACTTAAGCGGCGTCTGATCTTGTCAGAATACACGTACATTTACGCAATTATTTATTCTGTTGACAAAAGGTCTCCGCGGGCCGTAGTTTGGAGACCCCTAGTGTAAACAATCACAATTTTAAACAATCACGATATTTTATCACTGAAAAATACATCTGCAGTTTATAATTTAATGCGTTGGATATTTCTGCTGTTATCATAAATGACAATATGTTATTACTGACAGTAAAACGTGTAAAAAAGCAAAACGTTCCGGTCTTACCTGAGCTCTATGCTAACACTTTGCGAGTAATCCAACTACACGTTGTATGGATAGACTCACTTGGCCCTTAAATAAAGGTTTGGTCAAATAAAGGTTTCCCACCATCTAACGAGGCCGGTATTTATTAGATGGCTTCACTGTGAGCGATTCGCGTCATTTACAACAATCTCAAACATGCGTGAAAAATGTACCGCCTCGTCCCCACGCCAAGCAGCAGATGCGACATTTGATTTGCAAAAATTTAATCTCCGTCTGAGACGAAGCTAAAAAAGTGACCATATGTCACTTCGCGTGGCACCTCGTGTGGCACTTGGCCACATCTTGGCAGATAACTCGTGTAAACATATTTCGAGGTTCATTTCAAGCACGCCATCTGAATGTTAAACAAAGGGGGTGGGGGTACGTGATCTCTTACGTGATCTCTTTAGGGATCATTTTTTTAAGATTCGTGCAATTGTTCATGAAATTTCGAGTGAAGTGGTGAAGCTATAGTTGTGACGGTCGTGGCCGTTCATGATTTTGCACCCCTCTCCTCAGGAAGGCACGTCCAACGTAAGACATCTCTCTCTCTCTCTCTCTCTCTCTCTCTCTCTCTATTATATATATATTGCTTTTGGTTCATCCGGCTTTCTTTTCACAACCCCCACTCAACATGCTCTGTATTAATAGTAAGTACCGAGTGAAACAAAGGCGGTCACGCAGCGAGCCTTCATGCGTGACGTCTGAACTTCGGTAAAAACGCTAAAAAAAGTTCTTTACGGGGAGGCGACTATTATATTTGGTAGGTTTTAGGACTGTCTGTTTGCCTCTTGTTTAAAGGCCGTCCAGTAGGGGGTAGGACTGTCTGTTTGCTTCTTGTTTAAAGGCCGTCCAGTAGGGGGTAGGAATGTCTGTTTGCTTCTTGTTTAAAGGCCGTCCAGTAGGGGGTAGGAATGTCTGTTTGCCTCTTGTTTAAAGGCCGTCCGGTAGGGGGTAGGACTGTCTGTTTGCCTCTTGTTTAAAGGCCGTCCAGTAGGGGGTAGGAATGTCTGTTTGCCTCTTGTTTAAAGGCCGTCCAGTAGGGGGTAGGAATGTCTGTTTGCCTCTTGTTTAAAGGCCGTCCGGTAGGGGGTAGGACTGTCTGTTTGCCTCTTGTTTAAAGGCCGTCCAGTAGGGGGTAGGACTGTCTGTTTGCCTCTTGTTTAAAGGCCGTCCAGTAGGGGGTAGGACTGTCGGTTTGCCTCTTGTTTAAAGGCCGTCCGGTAGGGGGTAGGACTGTCTGTTTGCCTCTTGTTTAAAGGCCGTCCGGTAGGGGGTAGGACTGTCTGTTTGCCTCTTGTTTAAAGGCCGTCCAGTAGGGGGTAGGAATGTCTGTTTGCCTCTTGTTTAAAGGCCGTCCGGTAGGGGGTAGGAATGTCTGTTTGCCTCTTGTTTAAAGGCCGTCCGGTAGGGGGTAGGAATGTCTGTTTGCCTCTTGTTTAAAGGCCGTCCGGTAGGGGGTAGGACTGTCTGTTTGCCTCTTGTTTAAAGGCCGTCCGGTAGGTGGTAGGACTGTCTGTTTGCCTCTTGTTTAAAGGCCGTCCAGTAGGGGGTAGGAATGTCTGTTTGCCTCTTGTTTAAAGGCCGTCCGGTAGGGGGTAGGACTGTCTGTTTGCCTCTTGTTTAAAGGCCGTCCGGTAGGGGGTAGGACTGTCTGTTTGCCTCTTGTTTAAAGGCCGTCCGTTAGGGGGTAGGACTGTTTTTTAAAGGCCGACAGGTATGGTGTAGGACTGTCTGTATGCCTATTGTTAAAAGGCCGGCGGATAAGGTGGAGGACTGTCTGTAGGCCTATTGTTAAAAGGCCGGCAGATAAGGTGTAGGACTATATGTATGCCTATTGTTAAAAGGCTGGAAGATAGGGTGTAGGACTGTCTGTAGGTCTATTGTTAAAAGGCTGGCAGGTTTGGTGTAGGACTGTTTGTAGGTCTATTGTTAAAAGGCTGGCAGGTATGGTGTAGGACTGTCTGTTTGCCTATTGTTAAAAGGTCGGCAGATAAGGTGTAGGACTGTCTGTAGGCCTATTGTTAAAAGGTTGGCAGATAAGGTGTAGGACTGTCTGTATGCCTATTGCTAAAAGGCCGACAGGTATGGTGTAGGACTGTCTGTAGGCCTATTGTTAAAAGGTTGGCAGATAAGGTGTAGGACTGTCTGTATGCCTATTGTTAAAAGGCCGGCAGGTATGGTGTAGGACTGTCTGTAGGTCTATCGTTTAAAGGCCGGCACATATTACAGAAAATGAGAAGTCATCTCATTTTTTTGTAACACTTGAACCCACCGGATATTTTCTCAAAATACCCGGAACCGGTGTAAAAACCGCACCCGGTTATTTAACAGGTGTGACTCCCTTATATTTGCCAGTTTAGGTGTGACTCCCTTATATTTGCCAGTTTAGGTGTGACTCCCTTATATTTGCCAGTTTAGGTGTGACTCCCTTATATTTGCCAGTTTAGGTGTGACTCCCTTATATTTGCCAGTTTAGGTGTGACTCCCTTATATTTGCCAGTTTAGGTGTGACTCCCTTATATTTGCCAGTTTATGAATTTTAAATGAGCATGACTGACCAATAAGAAGACACTGTCAACAAGAATAAATATAAATGCATTAAAAGTGTAATCCTCATGTGAGTACGATTCGTCCTGCGAGTCTTGTTCATTTCACACACTGAAAACTGTTGTCTGGTGATATATGCCAGGTGACTGGGGTGGCCCACCCCAATGGCTTCACCATCCACTTTGATCGCGAGTCAACTCTTCGCGGGCCGCATGTCAATAAACCTATTATTGAACGCGGGCACCCGGTTGGGGAGGAGGGGGGGCGTAGATTTAATGAAGAGCAGGATGACTTAAAATGTTACAGTTTAAAATTGTTTTCTTCACATCTTGTTTTCTTAGGCCGCATTTACATTTGATCTAAAATCTAAATTATCCCCAGTCAGTGGATCAGTAATAAAGCAGCTATAAACATGGTGGCACTTGTGTTTAACATTAACTTAGCCCGAACTTGGAGTTGTCAAACATTAGCTTTTATTCAGAGACAGGCTAATGACATTTCAGTACTCATTAAAAATGAGCTGCAAACACGGTGGGGGGTTTTTTTTTGGGTGGGGTGGGGGCTGGGGGGTGGGGTGGTGGGGATGTAACAATTTTGGATGAATGGTGATAGAATTTACAACATTTACAACTACGCCTGCATGCCAGGCGTGATGTGTCGTTTGCAGATTTGTATACATGGAGTTGTAAAAAAAAAAAATAATTTACAAAATCAACGCACATAATCGATTGATTGGTTTCAATATTGACCTGATGAACATTTAGTTTTTTGAAATATAACATACCTTAAGGAAATAAAACAACAAAATTACCGGTCTAGTTTTAATTAATAGCACCCGTGGACCTTGGACATAAAAAAAATACATTTTGCTTGCAATTGATATCTTCTTCTTCTATATTTTGAGGCAGTGCCGGCGCTAGGAGGGTGCGGGGCCTTGGGCAAATTGAATTTTGCCTGCTTAACATGCGCCCAGAGGTCTTCCTGAAATCCATCTCGAAGGGATAGTATGGCAGCCAGACTGACCTTCAGATCATTTGACAATCTAATAACTCCGAATATTGTGTTGACTGGATTAGGAACTTTTAGTAGGCTGAGTGAGGGATATTATAAATATACTACGGCAACACGTGGGGCCCAGCAAACGCGGGGCTTTGGGCGGTCGCCCACGTCGCCATCCCCTAGCGTCGGTCCTGTATTGATCATTCTGGCTCCAATCTTTGTAGAGAGGCTTCGTGATGATTCTGTGCATGGTTTTGAAGAGGATACTTCACTGGTTGCAAGGGCTGCTCAACGATGTATTGGGAACTGGGGTTTGAAGGCAGGGGCCAAAAGACGCAAATGTGTGAAGTGTTGTCGCCTCAACTGTTCCTTTTGGAAGCTTGTTCCAGTCCCCGATTGTCTTTGGCAGGAATGAGCAGTTCCTGTACTGTGTTCTTGCTGTTATGAGTCGGAACTTCATGTCATGGCCTCGCCGCTGTCTATGAGGGAGAGGGGCGAGTTTCTTTTTAATGCTGGAACAGTGGACCATGCAGTCCATTTTTTTGTCTAGAACATCATGGAGAGCCTGGATAATCGTCGCCGTTCTTCCAATTGATATTGATAAGGTAGTCCAATGTGATAATTAAAGATGGATGTTTTAGATTACTTTTACAATTTTGTGTACTGTAATTGTAATGTGTTACATTTAAGACCTTGATGGCCGCGGGAGAGCAAAAGTAAACGATAAATGTCCGTACATTATAGGATTTGTCATTTCTCAATGTCATGAGTTATCCATGTCACGAGACCCACATTAAGGACATTTTACCCATTTCTGAGGTTTTTGACACTTCAGTTGTACAAGGGACAAAACTTGCATTGTGCAATGTGGTGCGACGTCTAGCATTAGCCATGCATAAAACTGTCATGTCGGCACACAGTGCAGAGCTTGTCAGGAGCTCTCCGCCTCAGCTGTGATAGCGATGAACATTTCTCATATTTTAAAATTTAGCTTTAAAATTCGGAAGAATAAAACTATAGGTTTTTGTGCTAAAGGGAAAGTAATGAATTACAGCAATTAAAAAAAAATGTGTCGTTTGCGCTTATCACATTTGAAATATTACATTTATTTGCACTTGTCAAGTTAGAATCATTAAACTTGTGTGGAGCCCTGGATGTTAAAAAAAACTTGTATGGAGCTCCGGTTGTTAACAAACTGCGAAGAGCTCTCGTTGTTAACAAACTTATGCGGAGCTCCGGTTGTTAACAAACTTGTATGGAGCTCCGGTTGTTAACAAAGTTATGTGGAGCTCCGGTTGTTAACAAACTTGTATGGAGATCTGGTTGTTAACAAACTGCGAAGAGCTCTCGTTGTTAACAAACGTATGTGGAGCTCCGGTTGTTAACAAACTTGTATGGAGCTCCGGTTTTTTAACAAACTTTGTGGAGCTCCGGTTGTTGACATACTTTACAAATCTAAAAGAGGTCCACTAAATTAATGAGATGAAACAAAATGCATTCCTACTTCTCTTCTAAGTACTGACGACGGCTTTCGTGTCCGTCCATTTAGAAATGAATCGAATTTTGCCAGATTTCAGAGAGAAAGTTGTAAAGGGACGAATAAATAATCGAATTCGGGCAAAGTTGATAGAAATCATTAGACGTCTGAGAGTGGTATTAGGGCTTACCTTTAGGTGAGATGCTGTGGGCCTGTTTTAGCTGAAACAAATCCCTTTAATTCATTACACATGTACCATAAGCCTTTGCATTACACAGACTTAATGCAAGAACATAACACGCAAAGAAGAAAAAAACAACAACCAACCTTAACAAAAATCCAGGAGACTTTGCGCCCTTTGAAGTGCAACGCATGTCATGGAAACGTAAACTAAAACACGGTTATCCAACTTTTATTCACCACAGGACATCAGTTGTGTCCCTTTATTTGTGCTGCTGCCCTTTACAGCGGGCGCGCCCCCCCCCCCTTCTCTGGACAAGGCTTGATTTGTGCGTTTTGCATTTATCATGACACTCATGGATGATGGAGGAAGCATAATTTAGTGTGTGTTGTTTCCCAGCATTAAAAGTATCGCCCCCCCCCTTCAGATAACAGGGATTTTAAACCATAAAAGTATAGACCAAAAGTACTAAAAAAAAAGTCAAGATGGGCATCGAGGCATAGTAAAAAATGTACTTTTAACAATTTTCTCTCACGTTTTTAATAAATGTCTCCAGCAAATGGCTAAACTAGATATTTCATACGAACACAGGTTAATTGAAGTGTGTATGTCATTACGGATTGGCAAACTGTATTCCAGTAAATTTCGTCTTGTTTTAAAAATAAGAAATAACGCATACAAACACATTGACAAAGACGATGACTCGAGGGCAACATGGTCGAGCCTAAAAATTTAAAAAAGAACAACTCAATTTTGGTTTATAAATTTCTGTATAAACAACATGAAATGATAAAGTACGGAATAGCCCTGACCTGCTTGTATTTCCTACAAAAGACTTTCCAAGTCAGGAGAACATTTTCTTCAGCTCGGGTGTAAGCCAATTTTCGCCCCTTTCGCGGGCAAGCCGATGCTCTGATGTGCACATCATGTCCCTTAACACAGCCTTAGAAAAAAAACAACAATAAGATGAGCCACCTAAAGCTACTTATGAATAATATCATGCTCAGCTGCTGACACCCTTGACGGTGATGTTACTAAATACGAGATAAAGTGGGTAACCGGTGGTGGGGTGGACAAAGTATTTTGAATGACGTCTTAGATTTTGGCAATGATATATTTTAACGCATGGACTTATTTTTAGGTAGTCCAGAATTTTTTTTTTTTTTTTTTTGCTGGCATCCGTCCGTCACAATGTGACGATGGAGTGGGCTTCGGAGGACGAAATCCACATGGCCTGGGATTAAACTTCAAGGATTATAAGCTGGTTCCCAACAGCAAATCGCCTCTCTCCACGCCACTGGATAACCCAAGGGGACATCATAGGATGATACTGCTTGGCACCAGGGACGTCGCAGGAGTTGTCGGAATGTTTCATTTTATCAATGTTATCCGCCTTTCGGGACTCCATCTCCGGGTTTGATTTCAGAGTCTCCTTCTCTTACATGAGTTGCCGTCCAAAGTTAACGAGTCCCATCTACCCGGGGTGCTGGTGGTGTTTTTGCTTGACTGGGCTCTTGCTGGAATTGAACTCCAGACCACCAACTTGAGATTTGCTCAACAGAACATTAGGATACATTTAAAAGAGTAGGACCAAACTGAGGTTGTTAACTGTTGTTAACAGGCCTACAATGCAGGGGCTGAGCCATTTGGGGAATACTTTAAAAAAAAAAAAGAAAGACATTTACATTGCATAAAGTAAATGATTGAATTTTTTTAAAATCTCTTAAATAAAAACCAATCTTTTGCTGTGTTACCTGTGTAAGCTAGTTTTAGTTTAAAAAAAATGAAACTTCTTTCAAAATATTAAAATGTAATAAATTTTTTTTATTGGAGTCATATGGGATTCACAACAAAGCTCCCTTTAGTTCACTCGCACCAATCCCATGGTTCGTGACCCCCAAATAAAGGCGCAAACATTTTTCTGTGGGTCCCCGTCTGAAACGGTAAACTAAACAAAACTATATTATTTAAATGTCTAAGCTTATAATCATTCGTTTGTTTGTTGTTCTTTTTTGTGTGTGCGGGTTTTTGTGGTTGAGTTTGTATAACTGAAAAAGTTCTAAAAATGCACTATGACGTAGGTATGTAGAATCGAATATAATAATAATAATATAATTTAAAGAAGGTAGCTTTGAGAAAGAGTCAACGTCGAGCCCAAAAACGAATTACAATTTCAAACGTCGCATGCAATATGTCTTTGAATAAAGTTAAAAATGACATTATACTAAACAAGTTATTTTCACGTTCTCTTCCTTTAGCCTTTTTTAAATGTCTCGGGGTCGCGACTCAAAAACGTTTGTGAACCTGTGATCTACTTATTATATTCTACCGTTGTTCTCCCCTTCTCTGTTTTGCGAGTATGTTCGTCAACAGGTCCCATAGGGTTAACTTTTGACTGTTGATGTGGATCCACTGACAGCACTGAAGGCCCGTTACTCAGGGCAAACTTACCGTACACGTCCTAATAAATTGTGCCTTTCATTAACGTTGGCGGATTTACTTGGGACGTTGGAACATTTTAAAATGGACGAGGAGGAGCGGACAGGTTCAGACGCGTTACTTTGGTGCATAAATATACTTTTTTAAAAAAAAGAAAAGGAAATTAATGGAAAGATGAATGCTTTTTTTTCTTGCCAGCTATAAAAAAATGATTTGTGTCTGTTAGAGAAGTTCTACTCAAAATAATGCTCTGCTGATTGGCAACATGTCACAAAACCCTTAATCTCCAGTCACAAAAGACATTTATTTTCCTTTAGATCTCAATTTAAAATAAAAATGACTTACTTATAAACTCCAGACCCATGCGCCATTTTGTGGGAAAAATTGGCCCCAGTGAAGAGTCTGGAGAGTTTAAGGATTTGACTGTGGAAGGAACTACCCTCGACACCCACTTTGGTTGGCACAGGACAACCCTCAACATCGTCTGTGGTTGGCATGGAATGCTCCTTTACTCTGTGATTATTAATTTTCAAATGCTTTAACGGATAATCATTCACAATTTGTATATTTTACTAAAAGATTAATCCGGTTCTCGGAAAGTATAGCGGGTAGCATGTGGCCCGCGGGTCGCATGTGGCCCGCGGGCCGCAGGTTGAACAACCCTGCTTTAGATGAACGATTACTTACTCCTCCCAACACCCTGTAAAGATGCTATAGCTAATCATTACTGTTTACAGGCCAAAAATAATTTACTTTTATTGCATTCTGAACATATGGTTTGATTTTAATTTATATTACTTGATTACATGACAACTAAATATAATAAGAAGTTAAAATAAACGCACGTGAATTTTGACTTTAAAAAACAACAAAACAGTTGCATTAAAAAAAACAACCCATAAGAACATCAGAAGATTGATAGAGTATGTTGCTATAGCAACTATAAAAAAAAAGCATGAATTATCCAGAGAGTCCGGGAAATCAAAACCTTGACAATGAAGAGTATGTGACCAGCATAGATACTACCAGGTACAAAGGGAAAAGAAAGGCGTCTGAGAATGGCCTGTCACAACAATTGCATTAAAGGCAACCGCCGGGGCGTGATTTAATTGTGGACGGTTATTCACTCGCTTGACATTGAGACAAGGGGGGATATGACATGGTAATCCCATTTCAGCTAATTGTTCAAACACGAATACCTCACAGAATCCCATTTCAGCTCATTTTTCAAATATGAAAACTCACATAATCCTTTTTCAGCTATTTGTTCCAACATGAACAGCTCACAGAATCGTAATTCAACTAATTGTTCAAACATGAACAGCTCAAAGAATCCCATTTCAGCTAATTGTTAAAACATGAATAATTCACAGACCGTTGGTAGATCCCCAAAGATACTGTTTTTTTATTACTGTATTTAGATAAAATATTGAATCCACCCATATCAATAAACATGACTGCAATGAAGCCAGTCGTATGTTTTCTTATTGTAGGTCTACATTTAACAGCGTTCATACCGGACGCTGTAACATAATAATATCAACACACAATTTTGGATGTACTGAGTTCCTGATGACGATGTCAATGTACAGGAAACTGAGCTATTTGTATTACACTTGATTACACACATATATACACACACACGCACTCTCACACACACACACACACATACACACACAAACACAAACACACACACAACCTCTTCTGTTGACACGTTCATCAAATAAATACAAATTCCTGGGTAAACATTATATAAGACATTCTTTCTCAAGACGAGCACTGCCCGGAAAAAGATGAAAGGCCTCAAAGTCGATGCCAGGAATGCCAGATTATGAGAAAAAAAATGATCCAAGAAGAAGGAACAATCAGTATACAACATCCCACTGGAAGACATATGTTGCAGTTTTAATAAACTATGGAGTGTGGTCGTAACTAATTGTAATGGTGTCCAAAAATCAATAAAAATAGAAAGCATTTGATTCGCTCATTCAATCAGGCATTCGGAATGTCGACAGTCTTATGGAGATGGACTACTCTCGGAATACTTGCTAAGCGTCAGGATATTTGTAAGTCATGTCTTGAATGTTCTCCTCTAGGTGTCAAAATCCTGGAGACCAATAGCACATGCATTTTTTTAATGATAATAACAATGAATATGTTCACTACGACAACTTATGTACAAAGATAACGTTTATACTATTATACTTCAAATAATGTTTGTTTTGTTATTTGGTTCCTTAAGAGTTCAAATTGTACCACTAATTTGTTCTACGACTTCATGACCGGATAAATTACAACTCTTTGATTTATTGTTGTACATTTAAAAAAAATATAGGAGTTTATTTGTATTACATCTTTAAAAAAAAAAAAGTTTTACCGTCGATTGTCTCACGGCCGCACTCTTCCCCTTGTACGGTCTTGTGAGTCACTCTCCATCGAAAAATAATCCTGGAAATACATTTCATGAAATTCAATAGTTTTTTAAAAGTTTTTGTCTGAGTCAAAGTCATTTTTTTCCCTACTAGTCACAAAGGAGATTTTTTTGTACATGCCTCTACCTACACCCATCACACACACACACACAGAGACAACAAAAAACCTTTTTATTTTCATCTTTTGTAAATTTAATTTTATCATGGAGTGGATCGACTGCCCGTGAACATGAAGCCTGAATGCAACCGCAACTAACACGGTTAATTTTTACGCGGTAGACCGCAAAATATTTTATTTTTCATAATTTTGATTCAGTGCAAACAACTTTTTGGCTGTAAACAGTTTGTGTACAGAAAAACAAAAAGAGGACTGTAAACACTCCCTAGTTCACCTACATGTGCCGTCATTAACTAGCCACATAAATGTGTCTTCTCATTACATGTATGGCTGTGTAACATTCCCATTGAAACTTGAATAATTAAACGCCCATTATATGGATAAAATTCACTGTGTAACGAAAGACTCCTTCTCACACTATGGATCTTCTGAGTACGTGGGCATACCGACCCATTCAAATTAGTTTAATTTCTTAACCACCCTCAGCTTCGTATGTTAAATAACGGAATAATATTTTATTTTGAACCGTTAAAAATAAAAATGAACTGTAAAACAACTAGGCCTATATTTTTTTGCACATCAAGTGACAAAATAGCTATGCTAAACAAGCTAGCTGCAGTTTTCCAATAAAATTATACAGAGCTCAAAGTAAAAGACGATGCCAATGGGAAAACACTTTTGAAAAAAAAAAAATTGAATGATCTCCATCAAGCAGACCTAAAACATTAATGTGTACATCGTGAGATAGTGCCAAACGGAATTGCATCAATCAAAAGTAGGACAAAAAGCATATTTGTTCTGTTTTACTTTGGTGTCATAACTTCAAATTAATATATATATATATATATATATATATATTTATACATGTAAACACTTAAAAAAAAAAAAAAGACTCTCTATCAAAGACCAGTTAAAACGCATTGAAAAATAGAACATAATTTAAAATTCTTTAAAATGCATTACGCAAAGAAAAAAAAAATGCCGTGCGAGGCAAACAGCCCCCTGCTCACCCCCTTTCATACCGCGCTGACGCAGCTTCCCCCTTTTTAAAGCAGTGGTTCTCAGCCTTCCTAATGCCGTGACCCTTTAATACAGTTTCTCATGTTGTGGTGACCGCCAACCATAAAATTATTTTCATTCCTACTTCATAAATATGTGTTTTCCGAGAGTCTCAGGTGACCCCTGTGTAAAGGTCGTTTGACCCCCCACAGCGGTCATGACCCAAAGGTTGAGAACCGCAGCCTTAAGGGGTCGAAGCCAGACTAGGCAAGGGAAACTACTTGCACACCTCCCTCCACACTTAATGCCGACTTCAAAGTTTAAGAGCGGAGTCAGTGTTCAAAAATTTAAATAACAAGTAATCTAACGTCCCCTACCCCCACCTCAGACGGATTATAGATACGCCTAATTCTTTTCCGTAAATAGTTCAATTACGTCAATGGTAGAAAGCCTCAAGCATTGTGTTTATCAATGGAACATGCAAGGCTAATACTTTTTAATACTTTTTGTTATAGCCTATAATATATGTTTAGGTTTAGCCTAGCAATTTTATTTATTTCTTTATTATTATTATTATTACTATTATTATTATTATTATTATTATTATTATTATTATTATTATTATTATGGAAGAGACTTATTCATGAACTAAAAAGTGTTTGTTTTTTTAAATTTTTTTTTTTTTTTTTTTTTTTTTTTTTTTTTGTTTTTTTTTTTTTTTTTTTTTTTTTATGTTTTTTTTTTTTTTTTTTTTTAATTTTATTTATTTTTTTATTATTATTATTATTACTATTATTATTATTATTATTATTATTATTATTATTATTATTATTATTATTGAAGAGTCTTATTCATGAACTAAAAATTTTTTGTTTTTTTAAATTTTTTTTTTTTTTTGTTGTTGCTTTTTGTGTGCTATTTCTTGATATTTTTTTCATATGAAGTACTTTTCTTTGATTTTTGTATCACCCTGGTAAACCAGGAAAAGATCGTTCGGAATAATATGTTTGGCAAGAGAGGTAAATGTAATTTTGTTTAAAGCAGTAAATGGTAACAGCCCCTTACTGTTTGAAGACTTCCTGATTTCTAGTTCAACCCACACTGTCAATGTAATGCTTAACTAATCGAAGATAAAGAAACAAATTTGTAACTATTGGCGTGACCTAATGACTGGGTTCAGAGCAGCGTTTCCACAACCTTATTACATTTCTTATAAATATATCATTAGAGATAGGATATATTGGTTGTTCTATTTTTAATCCTTTATATTAACCTTGCTTTTTTTTTTGTGGGTGGCTGGCTGACTAACTTACTGGGTAGCAAAATCTTCGGACGACTAATTGGTCCATCAAGCTGAATTTTGTCACGTAGACTCATTGCCGATGACAACACATTCTATCAAATTTTCTGCCTCAACCCCCCCCCCCCCCCCAAACCCGGTTTTTCTGTTGTTTTTTTTCAATTTTGGGTTTCGGTGAC
>CAXITT010000212.1:494580-510271 GCA_964033795.1 Lymnaea stagnalis | reverse complement strand
TTCAGTGTTAAGAAAATAAAAAAAATAAAAAAAAAAAAAAAAAAAAAAAAAAAAAAAAAAAAATAATAATAAAATTTTAAAAAGACAAAAATAGCCATAAGTAGTGGCTGAGAAAATATTGAAAAATCGCTTGTCATAAGTGTATAGTACTAGGCCTATGCTTTGAAGCGTGCAGGGTCTAGCAGGGTGGCTAGCGCTAAGGGGGTGGCTAACGTCCAAGGCTTCGCTCGTAGCCCTTATAGTACTATTTATTATTAAGATAGCAAGGTTGTGCCTATTTATATTTCATTATTAACATTCAATGAAATGTTCGGAGATAGAATATATTTTATATTAAACAAAAACTGCTTTTCCCATTAATATCCCTCATAGTTCAATCGCGTGAATGCCCTAAAGTGAACGATGAAGCTGCTTGTCTTCCCAACTACGACCAGGGATGTTGCATTTCTGCTTGCCATGGTCAAATGGCACTCATAATGATTAATAAATCTTTCAGGATACTATATTTCTTGTGGTTAGTAAACCAGGGGTTGGGATCCTCGACGAAACGTATTCAACAACCGCAACTGTACTTTGACATTTTTGGCGTTCTATATGACATTGAGCAACTCCGCACCACGATTTTGGATAATTTGAGCAAAGACAGAGTGGATTGGGGCATTGTTCTTCAAGTGTTGTTTCGTGGCGTGATTGTTCGAACTTACTCAAAGAGCAAAAATGTTGAGAGAAACGACTCAAGAAAACAGAGGCTTAGCTAGACTATTTGGAGCTCAGGGAAAATGTTCATTTTTAGCCCCCCCCCCCCACACACACAATTTTAAATACTCCGAAACCCATTACTTTCAAAGCTCACTTTGGTGCCCGGACTGGTCTATCGTCTGGGAACAGCTGTTACGGTGCATAAATAAATAAATACATTTAAAAAAAATAATAATCGTAAACTTAGCAGGCCCGTTCTTAGGGCATACGCTGACTACGCATCTGCGTAGGGCCCCAAACGTGAGGGTGCCCCCGTGGGGCGCCCTCGACCCCCTGTTTTTTTTTTAAAAAACTGGCTCTGCAGCCGTCTGTGTCACTCACGTTATCTTCCTCATCCTCAAATTTATCGTGGGCCGTGGGAATGGGAAAGAGGAAACATTGATGAAGACAGAATGGAGGTGCCGCAGTTGTGGGTGATGTTTTCTCCTCAGCTCGAGGGAGCCCCAACCCCGGCCCCCCCCCCCCCCTTTCCGGGGCCCCCAACCTACGCTCCATGGTTAGGGCCCCCAAACTCCTAAGAACCGCTCTGAACTTAGCGAGTGAACAAATACCCGGTATGACATGTTTTATTATGACCAGTAATACCCAGTACGACTAGTGGCTGTCTTAATATCAGATCTACTGTGGTATTTATGTCAAAGGCACCGTAATATTCAATTTTTCCAAGGTCACTTACCCCCTTAGCGCCGGCCCTAATGCGTGCTTCTTTTCTTACTATCATATATACTATTAAATTACATATTTTTAAGGCATTGCAAGTTGTCATTTTGTATTTATAATATTTTCTTTGATCTTTTAAATAGATGTGATTTTTTGATTTTTTCTGAGATAAATTTTTATCCTCTATTAAGATTGTAATTTAAATTTATGTTTATTATTAATTGTGGTAGGACAAAGTGGCATACTTATCCGAAAATAACCTGTCATCACCCAGCTGATGATTCTTTATCAGTCTTGCGGATAACTACGGTTAAAAAAATTTGGCGCTTCCGTTTGTGGCATGTGATCTAACTTGCCTGTTAATATTACAAAATACAACAATGAAAATAGTACAAAGTTATACAATCTTCGCCTCATATTACTAAGTTTTTGATTGGAATTTAATTAAATTTTTTAAATACGAATTAAAGATCCAAATTTTATAATTTCACAATATAAACTAATTTAAATTATCTTATTGAAAATAATAGATAAAATGTAATTTTAATTAGATTTTCTTTATATATATCTATATCTATCTATCTATCTATATATATATGTTCAACAAATATCTGGAAAAATATCGAGCAATGGGGCTAAAAAAATTTATTTTCCGTTTGAAAATAATATAACATAATTTGTTTATAAAATAAATAAAACTTCAGCTACTTTCACATAGTTGACCAGGTTTCCAGAGAATTGCTCTAACACTCGTTGAAAACTGGCATCCCGGCTCGTGATTTTCATGACCATCACATGATCAACAACACTGGAAGATGGCAGCGACGATCAAAATAAACTCTCTCCATGGGCCTCTAAATGAAATTGCGGCTCAGAAAACTCACAAATTAGCCGTTACAAGAGATTATATTTCTCAACCAAGGCTAAGTAAGATTTTTAAAGAAATTAAATAAAGACATTATTTAAGTGTCGGCTTAGATAGGCCTTATTTGTTTTTAATTTATTTAAATGCAACCTTATTTTGTGATTTGTGTCATTGATTTTTTTCGTTTCTCAAAAAATGATTTGGTGTACAACAAATGTTGACTGTTACTAATATTTAGAAGCCAACATTTGTAATTTTTTGTTTGATTCTAGTTGTATCTTGGTTTTCATTTACCAACACTAAGGTCAAGAAGCACAACTCAAGTGAAGTGTAGATTTTAATTTTTTTATTTGTAGCAAAAACAAAAGTAAGGATTATTTATCAAATAATAATATAATTTATTATTAAGGATACATCAAATGGCACTAACTATTTTGGTCCATACTAATTGTATTCAGAAGATATGAGTATGATGGTAAATCTTTTTGTGACTTTTATTAGTATAAATATAATTAATTAGACCTATTATTCTTGTATTTGACATATATTGTATTATTGGGTATTACTATTATTTAATTAAATCAAATTAGGAAGACCTGATTCTGTTCTACTTTATCCATTTCATCATTGAGTTGACCTCAGTCGCCTTAGATATAGTAGTTTTAAAATTGTATAAATGTACATTATGTCCTCAATATTTTTAAGTATTTAGTCTTCTGTAACGCCAGCACACTTTTTTTCTTTCTGACAAGGCCTAATATTTGTGTTTTTTGGTGATTAAAATACTACAAATATTCATTCCCATCACTTGTGAATCAAATATTTAACAAAGTGGGATTAAAGTCTTTTCAATGTCTTTCAGATTTTTAAATATTAATATTAACCAGTAATTCACAAGTACCCCTAGGTGTGAAAGGTGTCACCTTCACTTTGACCTTTATTCATTCTCACTCATTTGGTGATGCATGAATGAATACAATTTGATATAACAATTTCAAACACTCTAATGACCAAATGATATGAAATTTACAGATTACCCATTTTTTCCTCAGCATACAAAACTGTCTCTGGTGTGAATGGACCCTTGGTTATTTTGGACAATGTCAAGGCAAGTATATATCATCATTTATTTACATTCATATTTTAGCAACAGAATCTCAACGTAATGGATACACATCTGTTGGCCTCCCGTTTTTAAAAGTTCATTTTAGTAAAATTTTATTCCTATTACAAATCATTTAGAAATCTGATTAGTAATTTAATAGGTGTCAGTAAAATTACATTTTATTTGAGCCTTTCATTTTTTTGTATTATATTTTATCAAGTTTCCTAAGTTTGCTGAAATCGTCAACCTTGTTCTTGCTGATGGATCTCAGAGATCAGGACAGGTCTTGGAAGTAATGGGTTCAAAAGCTGTTGTTCAGGTACATTAGTTCGTTAAAAAATATAAGCATCTTAAATTTAATGTTAAATGTAGTCTAATAGACTAGTATTTGAATTTAACTAACATATTGTGAATTTCAATAGGTTTTTGAAGGTACTTCGGGTATAGATGCAAAGCACACCCAATGTGAATTTACAGGAGATATTCTGAGAATGCCAGTTTCTGAAGACATGTCAGGTAATTTATAACTTTTCATTAAAATTTTGTTTTAGTTGCAGAAAAAAAGTGTTTTATTTCCCTTTGCTATTTTCTCCCCTCTGTTCCATAATAAAAGACATAGTTGATGATTTTTTTTTTTACATTTTTTTGTCAAACAGGAAGAATATTTAATGGATCTGGAAAGCCCATTGATAATGGTCCAAATGTGATAGCTGAAGATTTCCTGGATATTCAAGGTATTTACATACAACATTCAAACTGTAAGATGCTTAAACTTACTCACCTGTTTCTTCTTTTTTTAAAGGAACATCTGAAACCATAAGTAAGGAAAGCTATAATTGTTTTTAACAGGTCAGCCTATCAATCCTTGGTCACGTATTTATCCCGAAGAGATGATTGAAACAGGTATCTCTGCCATCGACACCATGAATAGTATTGCTCGTGGTCAGAAAATCCCTATCTTCTCGGCTGCTGGTCTCCCTCATAATGAAGTAGGTTACTATAGCAATTAGCGTACATAACTGACTTAAGTCAAATATGTTTAGTGTTTCAAGAGAGAAAAAAGTAATTTCAAAGCTATTTAGTATCTGGAAGTTTGACTGCTTCCATCTTCTTTACAGATTGCAGCTCAAATCTGTAGACAGGCTGGTCTTGTGAAGCTGCCTGGAAAGAGCGTGTTGGACAGTCATGAAGATAACTTTGCCATAGTATTTGCAGCCATGGGGGTAGGTTTTATATTCAATAATATTATTATACACCCTTTACTTCTAAGCCTCTTCAGCCTTCTCAACTCGCAATTTTAGAGCAAGGGCCATAACTTTATTTTAAATCAATGTTCTTTATCTAAAAGAAATACAGAAAATAAACAGCAGCAAGAAAATAAAATGTATACCTAAATACAAATAAACATACTTTATGGTTGGTGGACCTTGAAAGATGAAATCCAGTTTTCACATTAAAAAATCTCACAAATAAGAAGAAAAATTTATTTGTCTTCATGTTGTCCTATATCATGGGTTTTCCTAGTCTCTGACACCATTGCACCTGTGAATTTGGCAAAAATGAATATAAAGACAGTTTTGCTTTTTTTTTTGTTGGTCTTGCTAGTGAGGCGAAGAGGGTTGTAGGATCCGCACTGTTCTGCCAAGCCAAACCACCCATGTGCCTGTTGTAGGAAAAGATGGGTTGAGGAATTGCAACATCGCTGGGCCCTTCCTTTTCTTCTCTTACCTAAGAGTTTTTGCACCATTCTCTGTGTAGAAAAAATGGAGATTTATCGCACCAAATTGTTGCCAGTAACCTGCCTCTCTGTAAAGAACTAAGATCAGCACCTTTCATCTTCTCAGCACTTAGTGGCCATGCCTACCTGTTTGTGCTTGCTGCCCACAAAAAATCCTCTGCAAGTTCGATACTTTAAAAGTAATTGTCAAAGTAGAAATGTTCTTTTTCTAAATGTCTTCCCACTGCAAAGATGACATGGTTGCCCATGCCAAGTGACATTGGGTTGCGTATCTTTCCATTGTATAAAATAGAAAATTACACATAAACTGCGGGGGGGGGGGTGTGTGTGTCCAGCAATACGCCACACATTGATGCCTTCATAGTTAGTTTGGCTTTTATACACTGTTTGAAGAATAATCTGCTGTTGAACCTTGTTGCTGCCTCATCGATGCTAAGCATTTTTCTTGGATAATAATTTTCCTGAAAGTTCTTTATAATGAGATCCAGAAGGGGTCTAATTTTAAAAAGGAGATCATGGCCTGGCTGTCCCAACAGAATTGTCGTTATCATTTAAATGAAAATGTTTGCTTGTTTTCTTAAATCTATTCTTTCTCATGATGTCAGCTATGGCTGGAACTCTTCGATCTAGAGACCAGTACGAGTCTCCCAAAATCACATTTATGTAAAAAAAAAAAAAAAATAATTGATTTCACTTCAGCAAACTGGTTGCCAGTAAGTTTTTTTGCCACTTTTTGTGGCATACTGTGCTGCATATACATAAATTGCTCTGCCATGTGTTGATAAAAATTTTTAATGTGGGATAAACAAAATGATATGCAACTGCATCATCAAGCAAATAATGTTTTGGACATTGCTTTGTAAATGGAAATAGGTTGTTTGGAGAAAAATTACTAGATCATTCATGATCTTGCTGATCAGTTGTAATGGAATTGGTAGACATTGATGTCACTATGATTATCTTCTTCACTTGAATCACCATCACCAGCATCATTTAAGTTGTCAATATCTGATGCTTCACTATTGCTGCTAGAATCATTAAATACCGGTGAAGCTCCACCAGGCCTTTCTTTCAGCATTTTATCCATTGCTTCGAAAGCCATTTTTTAAAAGCAGAAGTTGCATAATCAACATAAAGATAAAAGATGTTTCATACTATTACTATTGTTAGTCTTTCATAATAATCAATTTGAAAGTAATGCTTTTTTAAGGTGGAAAAATTATCTTTTTTTTGGCTAAATTCTATTTAGAAGTTAAATTACCTATTATGTTTTTTTTTTCTTAAGTTGCACTTTAATAGTTTTCAAAAAAATTGTTGGGTCAGCCAGTTTGGTTCGATTAGCGTCTCTGAAATGTAGTTTTTCTGTAAACAAAATTAACAGTTGTAGTTCTAGCCCATAGCACTAAACAAACAATTTTCAGTCATTTAAATTTTCAAATACTTTTAGGTCAACATGGAAGCTGCCAGGTTTTTCAAGCAAGATTTTGAAGAAAATGGTTCTATGGAAAATGTATCCTTGTTTTTAAATCTTGCTAATGATCCCACGTAAGTTGCTTTTATTTAACTGTAGCTGTTAGCGATACTACTTATAATTGTTTTTGCTTTGAACGTGTTTGCTGGATATGACTTCATCTGTAAGTTCTATTTTTAAGTTGGTCATGTCCTACTGGCATCATGTGTATAATAAGTGTCAATATCTCTTCAGAATCGAACGTATCATCACTCCACGTATAGCTCTGACCACTGCTGAATATTTGGCATATCAGTGTGAGAAACACATTCTTGTCATCTTGACAGACATGAGCTCTTATGCTGAAGCTTTGAGAGAAGTATGTTTATAATGTTATTGAAATAATTGTTGTATTTTAAAAAATCCTGCAATATGTGGTGCAAGGCCTTCCAAGAAACAGATTTATGTTTTCATGAAATGGACAGATTGTGAATGAGTACCGGTATCTGTAAAAGTACTTTAAAAATCAATCAGTATGTTTGAAATTTTCAAAATGAAGTTGAAACAAATTTTTGAAGCCCGTCTGTAAAATCTTTTATGATGAATTGACATGCGGCACAAAGATACTTGTAACTTAAGCAACCCACTGCAAAAAAAATGCTGCCCATCCCCAGTAAATATGAAATATTTTTGCTTACAGTTATTTGTATTATATTTTATTCAACAATCAGGTCTCTGCTGCCAGAGAAGAAGTGCCTGGTCGTCGTGGTTTCCCAGGTTACATGTACACAGATTTGGCCACCATCTATGAGCGTGCTGGTCGTGTTGAAGGCAGAAATGGATCCATTACTCAAATTCCTATTTTGACCATGCCTAATGATGGTATATTCTGTTTTTAGAAATATGAATGTGTATTTTGTGTAGGATATTAGTAAAACAAAATAAGGTTAAACATGAAAAAAAAGGAACGCTACAAGACAACAAACATGTCCGCAGGAAGCCTTTGTCAGCTAACCATCAGAATAAAATTAAAAAATAGCACTTAGCTGAGAAGTAATATCCAAGAGGGCAGAGAATTGCATCTGCTATTTTTTTATTGTGCTTTTGTGATAACCTGATTGCAGTCTCTCCCCTTATTACCCTGTATTTTGTGTCATAGCTTGACCTGTACTGCACTTTATCTGATCTTTCCCACTATTATCTTTGGTCTTGCAATGTCTTTCAGACATTACCCATCCCATTCCTGATCTTACCGGCTACATTACTGAGGGGCAGATGTATGTAGACAGACAGTTGCACAACAGACAGGCAAGTGCTTTTTTTTTTTTTTTTTCCTGTTCCATGTTTTGACTTCACATTTTTTCTTATTGTTTTTAGGGCCTTGCATTTTTTTTTGGAAATTTTAATAATTTGT
Source organism: Lymnaea stagnalis (assembly GCA_964033795.1). Taxonomy (NCBI): domain Eukaryota; kingdom Metazoa; phylum Mollusca; class Gastropoda; family Lymnaeidae; genus Lymnaea; species Lymnaea stagnalis. The sequence goes on along the minus strand of CAXITT010000212.1, from coordinate 502,280 downwards.
TCTTTAAAAAATATATTGCACAACAGACAGGCAAGTGCTTTTTTTTTTTTTTTTCCTGTTCCATGTTTTGACTTCACATTTTATCATATTGATTTTAGGGCCTTGCATGTTCTTTTGGAAATTTTAATAACTTGTTCTTTAAAAAATATAACTCTTTAGCACAATCTTGTCCAGATGTTTAAGTGTTTTTACTGGTTAAAGCCAAAGGATTTGGTCTGTATTGTAACAAATCTGAATTGACAAAAGACTAGCAGATTTTTAAAAGGCATAAATTTCTTTTTTCTACAGATTTACCCACCCATTAATGTGCTCCCATCTTTGTCACGTTTGATGAAATCTGCCATTGGTGAGGGGATGACCAGAGAAGATCATGCTGATGTTTCTAATCAGTTGGTAAGTTTTCATCAGGTTCTTCGAATTAAATGTTGGCCTTTCACATGTTCTTAGTATTCCGTTGAGGTAATTTGTTCTGAATTAACTTGTTTTTAATTTATTCAGTATGCATGCTATGCTATTGGCAAAGATGTCCAAGCCATGAAAGCTGTGGTTGGTGAAGAAGCATTGACACCTGAAGATTTACTCTACCTGGAATTCCTTACTAAATTTGAGAAAAATTTTATAACTCAGGGTTAGTATTTTTGAAGGACATTGTAAACAAATAAACTGTAACTATCAATCTTTTTATTTTATTGTATCCTCAAATAGCATTGTTATGTTACTATTTTGTAAGCTTTATGATTATGTTTTTTTTTTTTTTACAATGAAATAATTTTATTTTCAGGTCACTATGAGAAGAGAACCATTTTTGAGTCCTTGGACATTGGCTGGCAATTACTTCGTATCTTCCCCAAGGAGATGCTTAAGAGAATTCCACAAGCCACATTGGCCCAGTACTATCCTAGAGCGTCAACACAGCATGCAGCCGGTGGTAAAAGTAAAGCTGAAACAACTGCCCTTTAATATTATCCCAAAGATTTTAATGCAGTCATTTGAACCCACCCTTGTTAACTCTTTGCCTATCTTTGGTCATGTTAACTTTGATTCCGGGCCTGACAATAGTCACACTGTTTTGAAAATGGTGTTGAATTCAATATTCTTCCTTATACTTTTTTTATTACAGCTTGTGGATGTCAATATGAAACTGTAAAGTTTCCCAATATTTAAAGTAAATTTGTACCTAGGCAAAGAGTTTCTCTTATTTATTATACTAATTTAGTCCAGAGTATTAGTGAATATTTGTCTTAGATTATTCAAATTTATTTTTAAGGCCTTTTGTGATAGTTTTAAATTGGCAGTTTCATGAAAATTGCTTTATTGATGTAAATGATTGTGATACTATGACCAAACTGTATATAATTCAATGTTATAATTGTAGTTAATCAAGATTGTGTAGATACTACTTATTGGACTAGCCAGTTTTCTAAATCTGTGATCTTCACATAGCTAGAAAATGGGCCATCCCACATTCTCTGTTAAGTGTATGTAGTGTTAACAAAATTGAAACAAATCTCAATATGTGAAGTTCTCCTCATATTTCTTTCTTTTAAACACCTTCACATCAAAATTGTGAGTTTTTGTTTCTACATTCCAATGTATCTTAGTTTTTGTGAGTACTGGTATTCCACTATGTTAAAGTGTGAGTGCTTCCATATTATGAGGGTCTCCTATAATGGAAAAAGAGAGGGGGAAATAATAATAATAATAAAGTTTATTTCTAAAACATGCTCATCCCCAAAACAAACGCAACACTACAAAAACTAATTACAAGCATACCAAGTCAAAGTCTTTCTAGCCATTTCAACCCTAAGCAACACAGCCAATATGCAATTAACTGGAAAATATGGTAGACAGTCATCCCAGAAGGTGTTTGCGAAATAGATGTGTCTTTAAATCGGTTTTAAAGGACTATAGTGTCTGGTTGTTTCTGAGATAGACAGGAAGGGCGTTCCAAATTGTTGGACCAGCAAATGTGAAAAAGGGGCGGGGGTGGAAGTTGCGGCTCTATTTTAATTTGATGGCACAACTGAATGGTTTTGTCCATGCATTATTGTAATATTTTGTTGTATACCGGTACAGTTAAGGGTACATTAGCTTAATCGTCTATTTATTGAACTTCAATTTTTTTAAACTGAGGTTGCTCATCATGACAAATTTATTTTGGTATGGAAGGTTTGATGTGAGGTTCCATTTCATTTTCCCTTTCTTTATCGCATCATGTAATGGGTATCTCTAATTTTGAATGATCATATTGTAGGAATGATGTATATATATAATCACAGAATAAACGTTTTGTAACCAGGTGATCTTAAGTTTGTTTTTATATTTAAAATGGTCTTGCCACAAGTAACACAATTACACAATGTAATTTTCTTTACAAATCCGGGTGAGTTAAAACAGCATCACCATTAACTTATCAGGTTTGCTTCAGTAAATATTATTCATGTTTTATGTTACCTATATGCCTGAGTAGGCCATACAAATTTTTAATGGTTCACTGTCTTGAAGTGTTAAAATAACCCGGCCACAAGTTTCAGAAATGCTTGTTTACGGTACATTAATACTAATACTAGTAAATTAATCTGGCAAAATTATTACATGAAACTGATGTTTCTTTCATATATCTTTTGAACTGAACCAATTCAGTAACTTAAAATGTTTAAGTAAAATTATGTACAGTAAAGTATTAAGTTAATATAATGATGCAAGGTGTGTAAAAACGCACTATATTTTGTCACTGTCCTTTAGTGTTTGTCTCATGATAAAAAGCAAGCAACAGATATTTCAGGTAAAGAGATGAGTATTTAAAGAACGTTTTATTTTCATAAAGAAAAGATGGAAAGCAAATTACATGAGGATCCCAGCTCCTATAGTTATATAAACGCCAATATATGACTTCATGTCAGCATTTAGGTTATACAATTTTTTATTCTCTTTCAACAGTTAATGCCATTGTATTCAAAGCACAATTAAACTACATCTTGACCTGCTTGGGTGCCGAAGAAAATATTTTACTTAACTCTGATTAGCTGTTAATGACTACATAAATGAATTTGATTTAATTTTTATTCAATTGTCATAAGGATGACAGCATAGAAAAGTATTTCTGGAATGGGTACCATTTATAAAACTTAATGTAATTAAAAAGAAAACAAATGTCCATGTGGTCTAAAAATTTAATGCCATGGTATTACTCCTGGTCTAGAAAGTTCTTCATTAAAGTTTTAGGTGAAGAGAGATACAGCCATAATTATTTGACTTAATACCATGCCAACAAATTGTTGCAGTGTTGTTTACTATGGTAGGGTACTAAGATTAGTAAGATATCTTTAATGCTTTTGACTCAACTAAATAAAGCTGTTATTTTATCAGAACCATTTATAATGCATGTTGCTTTTATTAAAGTCCTCAATTTTTTTATTTTTTTTTTAGGCAAAGAGTTGTTGAAAAAAGAACAACATTGAACAAAATTAGTTATAAAATATAATAGAAAAAACAAAATGCTTGGGTGACATAAATATTGAACTGAACATATTAGGTTGTTGTTACAAAAAAAAAGATTAAATAGCAATTATTTTTTCATTAATAATTTCACACTTAGAAGGTCAAATGTGAATTACGGGTACTATACACATAATTATTTTGTGGTTATGGCCTCTATTATTTCTCAAACCCGATTCCTTTCCAGATATGCTTAGGTTTTTTCTTTTCCAATCTTGCATGAAATGTGATATATTAAAGTAACAAAATAACTCATATTTTGTCATTCTATGAAATTTAATTTACTTAATGAAAAATGAGTAAAATGCAAAATAAATTGGTAAAATGCATAGTTAGCATTAATATTTAATTTTTTAATGCCAAAAATATTGGCTTAATGAGGTTTGAGTGCTAAAAAAATTTAACTACTTAAAATTTTTAAAATATATCTTAGTGGCAGTTTAAGTGGTGAGATACAGTAAAATAAATTTAACATAAAATAGCTTGAGTTGTACAGGTTGTTAAAAGTGGCAAAGAGATATTCAGTAATTGTATTACAATTACAAGAATGTCATGGTAATGTAAAGAAACTATATCCCTCATATGCATCCTAATCTAAAATGAAGGCTCGCTTCAGACTTTCATGTCCCTTATGACCAGGAGATTTTTGCAAACTCACAATTAACAAACATTACAAGCCCATGTTAGGACTGATGTGTTCCACCCTCAGTACATGCTGATAAAATGTGCATAACAGAATTGCAATAATAGCATGCCCGTAGCTTACACTTTACTTAAATCATAGGTTCCTAAACCATTTTTGAGTCATGGCCCCATTTTATAGAATCAAATTGACCCTGATACATAAGAAAAAAATAATTGATAAGTAAGAGAAAACACATTTAAAATTGATGAAGTATTTTAAATTTTCAAACTATAATAAGAGTCAATTAAAAACTCTTTTAAAACATTTTAACTGTTTCAGTCCCCAGGGAGAGCCCTCCAGGACCCCATTAGAGGTCAAGACTCATCAGAGGTCAGGACCTCTTCAGAGGTCATGACCCATTAACTGGGAACAAGAGACTTAAAGGATAAACAAAACTTGATTTGACCATTAAAATGCAGGGCCGCTGATCAGATATTATCTCTTCTGTGACCATAATAATTAGCGAATCTTTCATAAGATTTGAAGAAATAGTTTATTCAGTCATTTAATTTTAATGAATTCTTTCTTCATAATTTCCGTCTCAATGAACAGTAGAATTTTAACATTTAAATTAATATAAAAAATGAATTAATATGTCACTAAATATAGTTCTAAAAGTTTATACCAATTATCAATTATGATGCCTTATAAACTTAATAACTAATTAAATTTGACAGACCAACCCCCCACCCCCTGAAAGGACAAACATCGTTTTTGCCATTGGCTCTTTAAAATTAAAAAAAATTGAATAAATGAAATCTTTATTGAGCAATGTGAAGATACTGCTAAATAAACAACACTATTACACAAAAGCTAACTTAGAACTTTATAGGCATCTATACCGACAAGCTATGTGTATTTGTTCTGAGAAATTTAGAAAAATTAAATTAAAAAAGCCTTTTTTTTATTTTTCTAGAACAAATTATTCAATTTTCACGTAATGAAATTATGCATATGAATCAAAAAAACAAAAATGGAGCCATCATGCAAATAAAATACATTTCTATACAACTGACTTAAGGTCTAAGTGCAATTGATATAAATATAACAATGAAAATTTTCATCCAAAACAATTTGACAGTAGCTTCATACCATTTAAAAAAACAGTTCCCTATTTAAATGTTTATTTTTCAAGCAATACTGTTGTTAATCGATTCTGAACTAAATATGTGTTTTTATTTGTCTACATTTTTATTTCCAGCGTTGAGAGTTAATTGAAACCATTATGTTTACACTAAATTGATACTGAATATGAAGTAGTATCAGAGTGGGAAAAAAGTCACTTTACAATTGAAACAATTGCACCTTTTATGTTAACTTTTTACTATTATTATTGTTTTTTTTATAATCCAGACACTTAAGTTGGAAAATTACAGTATGGAGCAATACACCATTGCGAGGCAATTTTTTCCAAAAAAATAATGTGACTTTTTCCGTTCTCTCTGCAGTGGTTAATTGTTCTATATTGTAATCTTCCAAGTTTAATGTCTGCAATAAAGATATTTTTAAAATGTTCACAAATGAAAAAAAAGTTTTTTTCCTTCAAATGGAAAGAGACTTTTTGCTTGCTCGCCCCCCCCATATTAGACACATCAATTAAATTTTGGTTTGATTCATTTAAAAATCAATATAGATTTTTTGTTATACAACAAGCAAGAGACTTTTTTGGCATAATAAAAGATATTTGTAAAAAAAATATTTAACTATGAAATCAAAGCTTTGACGTTGTATACTTAATGGACTCAAACATTTTTTTTATCATTGTAACATTATGCAAAGTGTGTGTGTGTGTAGATCGTTGGGATCATTATCTACCATAACAAAGATATAACACTAAAATCAACATGAAAAATTCATAAGATTTAAATGTTATTTACATTACAAAGTTCACACGTAATTAAAGAAGTAATATAATATGACCAATAATCACAGATTAGATTTCAAGATCATTCTTATTGTTCATCACATCAAGCTTTGTACACTATCAATGTGTCTACCAGGTCATAAAAGATAAATTTGTTTCTTTGCTCATTATGTGGAAGAATGGGAATAAAATTAACTTATTGACAGCATTTAACATTATGATGGACACTCTTGCAAAAAAAAAGAGTAAGATCATCATCAAGCCTAGTATTAAGTGACGAGTTTAGACTCTTATAACTAACACATTATGTGACTCAGAGATTTGAACACAATTATATCATGTCTGACTGTGGATCTCTGCATCATGCAAGCACAATACAATAATTCTCATGCAGTTTTGAGCTACCACACTTACCCTATAATAAATTTGCACAATGGACAGATCCCAACTCTACACCTTGACCATTGAATATAACAAAGCTGATAAATGTTAATGGAGGTTAATAATCTTTTAACAATTTTAAAAAAAAATGAAAAGTATAAAATAAATAACTTTAGATTCAAATATAGATATGAAGTTCTATAACTTGAATATAAAATGTATTATTTACATAATAAAGCACAATAATAAGTGTTTTGTATTACCAAAAAAAGATGCAATAACCGTTCAAAATATTCTCTAAGCTTTTTGTAAAGGAATGAAAATGATTGTTTCATTTCTTGTGTATATGAAATAAAGATGAAAAAAATTATAACACAACTGAAGTTATACTTATAACTAAAGAAAATGCTTTCAGGATCAGAACTCTGACATAATTTCCCACTTATCTAAATATTTGAATAATAATAACTTTTATAGCTGCTGATAAATACACAAATATTCTTTACCTACAAAATGCAGTAGTATTGGATTCATAACTAAGTTGTTACAAAAGAGGAAATGAATTTGTTCTACACTTTTCAAAAATGAAATTTAAAATAAAGTTAAGGTTCAAAATTTTTCATTGAGTAATAGTCATTTAAAAAGAATAATTTAACGTTAGAATGAATGTTAAAATATTATTTACAAAAGAATAAAATATTTACAATCACAGCATTATGAACTAACACAAATATATAAGTAATATTACTGAACCAAAGAAATAATCACAATTTGAAAGTAAGAGGTAATAAGAACAAGGTCAATTACTTAAAATTAAGTTATTTTTAATACATATTATATATATTATAAGATTCCTGGTTGAATTCAAAAGCTGATGAAATACAGGGCTTTGCAGACAAGAAAGACATGAGAAACTTCTACCGTGGCCTGAGAGAAATCTATGGTGTCTCCACCTCAGGCACTTCCCCTCTCCTTTGTGCTGATGGTTCTACGCTCATTACAGACAAAGAGAAAATCTTGGAAAGATGGGCGGAACACTTTGAAAGTGTGCTCAATACACCTTCCATCATTAATGATGAGGCCATTGAAAGTCTCCCCCAGGTCCCAACGAACAATTCACTGGACGCCGTCCCAACTTTTGATGAGATACAGACAGCGATCCGCCAAATGTCCAATGGCAAAGTACCTGGCCCCGACATGATTCCTGCCGAAATCTACAAGGAGGGTGGACCAGCGCTGACGGATAAGCTATTGGGCTTATTCCAAATCATC
>CAXITT010000212.1:476914-493827 GCA_964033795.1 Lymnaea stagnalis | reverse complement strand
GTCTACCAGCGTCACGCCAAGAAACTGAATCATTTTCACACTACCTGCCTCAGGAAACTCCTCGACATCAGGTGGCAAGACAAAGTCCCCGACACCGAAGTCCTCGCTAGAGCGAACCTACCTAGTATCTTCACCACTCTGATGCAGTCTCAGCTCCGTTGGATGGGACACGTAGCCCGTATGGCAGACCACCGGCTCCCGAAACAAATATTCTTTGGAGAACTCACGATAGGCAAGCGCTCCCAAGGAGGCCAAAGAAAGCGTTACAAAGACTCACTGAAAGTGGCACTAAAGGCCTTCAGCATAAACACTACTCAATGGGTGCAGACAGCCCAGGACAGAGCCAGATGGAGAGCTGCTGTCAAGAAGGGGGCTAAATCCCATGAAGCTAAGAGAATAACCACAGCTGAGACACGCAGGCTTGTCCGAAAGAGCAACATTAGGTCATCGTCTGAAGCAACTATTCCATGCCCACTGTGTCATAGATTATTCCGAGCAAGGATCGGTCTAACAAGCCACCTAAGAGCTCACCGTAATCCCAACCCCCCCGCCCGCCCCTAACCGGATGATTCGATGGTCCTTGTCGACTTCGACGGACGAACAACATATATATATATATATATATATATATATATATCTCTAAGGTGCTATCAATAAATGATGTCATGTACATGGGGGATAATTTGTGATAATGTACTAAGAGAGTGTCTAACTTTGTGTGAGAAATATTTGTGATGATAGGAGGAAGAGGGGACCAAACTCTGCCAAAATAGCTTGATGTAATTTATGGATATATATAAATATATACAATTATTTATTAAAAATTTTGTACTTAGAGATTTAAATTGTATATATTTTCATACAAATATTCATATAAAATTCCAATGAACAAAATATTAACATAGTAAAATAAATCTATTAATTAAATCTTAAATCGGGACAAAACATTGGCAGTCTTTGGCACATCATTATCCAGGTTGACAATACACCATTTAGATTAGTTTTCCAGCCACCAGGTGAGATTGCTAAAGAATTAAGTGCTGATCCTTTTTAGTACTGCAACATATACATTTTATTCAAGCTGCAAACATATACCATAAAAAATCAGGAAAGTGAAGAGGAAGAGACACACAGGATCTAATGGCAAAGAAGTCACGCCTAAAGTCCCTGCATCTTTTAGGGCCTCTACGTCAAGCGATCCAAATTTTCGGGGGAGGGGGCACTTTGATCTTGAGTATACTTGTAATGATTTAATGTAGGTGTATAGTAGTATTGGCTCTAGACATAACAAGTTGAAGTAGGGGAGAGAAGTAAAATTAAAGGAAGCACCACAAGTCATAAAGTGTTCATAAGACGGAAATCGACAAAGGGAGGATTTTGAGAGACTATCGTCCTTTGATGACAGCTGGGAAGCAAAGAAATAAAAATTACACCAGCTAATTGGGTCAGTGAATAAGCAACCAAACCTGAAACAAATTTAATTTTTGTATTAGTCAATAGTCATATGTAACAAAAGGTTCACTCCAACTCAGAGTGAAGGATATGATGAGGGGCAAAATTTGAAGTGCCTTGCCCGGTACTGTGCTTGTGTGAGTGCAAGTGTGACATATGTATAGTCCTGGATTAGTTAATTAGTGAGAGAAGTCTATACCATACCTGCACTATGTTTTTGTGCTGATATGTGTCATCTTAGCAAAAAAGGGAACATGACAGACTACAGATGTTGATATATCTCTAGCTACTTTTGATCTAAATTAGCCTAGAGAAAAATATTCTCTGATCTTTACCAGTAAATTTGTTCCACTGTGTATGCTTTAACTCAGTAAACCAGTTTTTTCTATGGTGTATATCTTTACTTAGTGATATCCACTAGCAAAATGCTCTAATACTAATGTCCTAATTAAGCAGAAACCACATAAATCACAAATGTATTTTTAATAAAGCCAGACCTTCAAAGACCTTGTAGTGAAGAGAAAGAAACACATAAAAACTCATTGTGCTCACAAATGCAAAAATGCTAGCTAACTTACAGAGGAATCAATTTTTAATGAGTACTATATCAAATACAAAAATAATTACACTTACTGAGACTTCCAAGATATTTGTTTTTGCCAAGATTGCACAGATAACTTCAAAAATGTTAAAGTCAATAGTTTAAGTAATGAGAAGTCTAAAAATAACCAAAACAAATTTCATCAAATTTATAAAAGAAAAGGAAAGAAAATTTAATGAAAATGAGAGAATTAATTAATTTTTTTTTTTTTTGCTTTGATTATTAATAAACATTTATTTACATTAGCCACATCTTCATTGATTTATGAGCTATAATCTAAAATATTTTATTGCCTAACTTTATTTATAATAAAACAAACTGCAATATATTTTAATTTAAAAGAAAATAGGGTTCAAGAACAATTTTTTTGTTAGAGACCTATCTTACTTATTTGCATCACTTATTTATATCAATATACACATAATCACATCTTTGAATTATCTGACTGTGTTCATAATGATGATAAAAGTATGTAGCCTTCATAAACTAAGAAATTACAGAAAAAGAAATTATGCAAATGTTAATAAATGCACCATTCTACATTTTCAACAAATTAAAAAATAATATCTTTTAACATATTTAAAAGAGTTACATTATCTTATTTAAATATTTTTCACAGTTCACAACACACCAAGAGATCTTGCCTATAGGAAGTTGTTATTCTAAGCCATATTAGATTTTCAGGTGCAAATTACATTTCTAAAGTAATTGGTTTCATTAAATTATTCTGATTCATTAATGTCAATACTAAGTAATTCTCAAATGAGGCATTATCTATTTGGCGAATGACACCAATGCATTGCAGAATTTTATTTACATTAAATTATTTTATTTCCTAAATCAGTTTTTAAAATAAATATGAAATAAAACACCTCAGGACCATTTTATGTTTATGTTTCTAATTTTGAAAAAATTATTGATATGTGGACAAAATTTGTTTATCTTAAAATATTAGATCTACACTTAAAGATAACAATTGGCTTAGAACTAACTTTCACTAAATTGGCAAAGACATTGCATTGAGTAAGCCCTATAACATGGGCAAATGAAACATTTTACGAGACAAGTAAACTTTAAGAGATGGAGGAATAGGAAGCTGAGCCACACATTTGACCAAACCAGGGCAGTCATATGTCACCAACCTTTTCTGGATAACTTTACGACACAAGTTTCGCAGGCTGGGAGGGGAGGTCATGGCAGCATTATACCAAGCCAAAAAGTTGTCATCTCCTGTAAGCAACTGAGCAGGAATGCCAGGACCTTTCCAGCGAAGCCAATCTTCCAGATTTAGCATGTCACAACCAGCAGCATAGAGGATCTAATGGAAGAAAAGATGAAAGATTTTTAGATATAATATAACTACATTCATATCTTGACATTTAAAAAAAAAAAAAAAATTAAAACAATTCGGAACAATTCAGCAATATTCAAAATATTGGAATAAAAAATGATTTATATAATAATAATAATAATAATAATAATAAGTGGTCTTATATAGCGCGGTACCCCGGCCTAGGGCTGGGCTCACCGCGCTGTACATATATAGCAAAGAGGCATAATCATAATATTAAAATAAAATACATAAATGAAATAAAAACAACATATAAGCAAAACAACACCATAGGTATATTCATCCACCCACACCAGACATTTTTACAAGGAAACCCATGTACGTTTATCGGTTTATAGGAGGAGAATCAGTCAGAGTAGTATAGTTTAAATAGATGTGTTTTGAGTGCAGTTTTGAAGGCCTGTGTGGTTGTTATATTGCGGATGTGTAGTGGCAAAGAATTCCATTGTTTGGGGGCGCAGAAAGAGAAAGATCGTTCACCATATAATTTAGTGCGTGTCTTGGGAACGGACAGAATACGCGAGTCTGCGGAGGAGCGAAGTTGTCGAAGGGGTGAATAGACAGAAAGAAGTTCAGTTAGATAGGAAGGGCAGGAATCCGAGAAAAAGTTGTGACAGAGAAGAGACAGCTTGTAGTCAATGCGTGCCTGTATAGGGAGCCAATGTAGTGAGTGGAGTAGTGGAGTGACGTGATCGCGTTTTTTTGCCTTAAGAACAAGCCTAGCAGCAGAGTTTTGAACTTTCTGCAGTTTTTCTATAAAATGTTTCGGTGAACCTGACAGAAGTGAGTTGCAATAGTCAAGACGAGAGAGAACAAGAGCACAGACTAGAGTTTTTGTTGCGCTAACTGTCAGGTAGTGGCGGATGGAGCTGATCTGACGGATGGCGGTGTATGCCGAACGACAAATGTGAGAGATATGTTTATCGAGAGACATGTTGTTAGAAAGAATATAACCAAGATTCCTAGCAGAGGGTGTAAACTGTATGTCGGAGTTACCTACTTGAAATGAGGTGGGAAGAGTTGAGGTAGAGGATGATTTGTGATTGTAAATGAGGAGTGCTTCTGTTTTGTCATCATTAAGCTTCAACTTGCTGAGTGTCATCCAAGACTTGACATCATCAATGCACCCCCGCAAAGTCTGGACAGCGGAATCGACAAGAGATGGATGGGTATGCATGTATAGCTGTGTATCATCTGCAAATGACTGGTTCTCAACAGCATGCCTCCCGAGCAAGAGGAGTAGTGGTCTGGTATACATTATGAATAGAACCGGACCCAAAACGGACCCCTGTGGCACTCCGTACACCAAATCAGCACTGCCGGAGAGACAGCCATCGACAGAGACCATTTGCGTTCTATCAGAGAGGTAGGACCTAAACCAAGCCAAAACCGAACCAGAAATTCCAAAGTAGTTTTCAAGGGTTTTGAAAAGGATTTCATGGTCAACAGTGTCAAAGGCCGCACTGAGGTCTAAGAGGATCAAAATGGAGACATTACCGCTGTCCATTGCGCGCAAGAGGTCATTACTGACTCTCAAGAGAGCTGTCTCCGTGCTATGGAAATGTCTATAGGCCGACTGATTAGAACTGAGAAGAGAGTGATCATTTAAGTAAGCAAAAAGTTGTTTTAGGACTAGTTTTTCAATAACTTTAGATAAAAATGATAAGTTAGATACAGGTCTATAGTTTTTTAAATTATTTTCATCCAGACCGGGCTTCTTAAGCAATGGTTTGATGACAGCTGATTTGCAAAGAGGCGGAACAGTGCCAGAATATAAGCTTTCATTTATTATGCGGGTTATTGTTGGGAGCAAGATATCTAATGACTCAACCAACAGGGGGGTTGGGATGGGATCCAAATAACATGACGTATGTTTAGATTTTAGGATTATATTTTTTACCTCAAGTTCTGAAACAGGTTTAAAAATATTAAAATGGGAAGTAAGACAAGGGAAAGGAGGCAATTCAAGGGGAGGGGCATCAAGACGATCAAGCTCAGCTCGAATGTCAGCTACTTTGCTTGTAAAGAAATTACAGAAAATATCTGGTTGCTTGGGCAGGGGAAACACCGAAGGAAGCGCAGTTCCTTTAATAGTCCATTTCTAAAAGGCAATCAATAGATGTACAGATAGAGCATTCAGTATGAATATTAATGTATGAAACTTTCCCCTTAAAGTGTATAAAAATAATTATTTTTACTATTAGTATTAGCCTGCAGTTTGTTCTTTTATTGGCATCCATTTATGTATGTTCAAATTCAATTGATGATGGGTTGGTTAAGTTATTTATAGAACATAAATTATTTCTGAGAAACATTATTTGGTTGCATTGGTCAATAAAGTTAGTTTTATGACAGAAAAAGGTTAACAAATTAATTTAAAAGTAAAAACAACATATTAACTTGTCATATTATGTGTTTCAATTTTTTTCTTAAAAAATTTTATGCTTAAAAGATTGCAGCTAAAGATCCCATTAAATTTTTCTAAATTGAAAAATAAACCTTATTTTTTTTTTTAAATTATGCTTTGAAATCTTCCCTGGAAAGACAAATTTATTAATTAAAAAAAAATTAAATTTATTCAATTTGATGTAAATTTCTGCTAACTGGGGAAGGAAATGATTTAGACAGGAGAATAATTGATGACTTTAATGGTCCACCGATACAAGGGTGACCACCATATTTGAACTCTTCAGACAATGGGAACTTAATGACAGTGGTGTGGCTAGGGTTGGTGCCAACATGGGCGGGCTGAGAATTCAGCCATCCACTTCCAATGGAAAAAACTGAAAAATGCTGCCCCTTCATATAAAGAACAAAAGTGATGAGAGGGGAGGGGGGGGGGGCACACCCCCTACTGCTTGGTAATAAATATAGCCAATGTTTCAACATCCCAGCCAACATAAACTTTTTTGTTACTTTTAAATAAAAATTAAATATTGTAAAATATTTCTAAAAATTACAAAAGTGATGAGAGGGGAGGGGGGGGGGGCACACCCCCTACTGCTTGGTAATAAATATAGCCAATGTTTCAACATCCCAGACAACATAAACTTTTTTGTTACTTTTAAATAAAAATTTAATATTGTAAAATATATCTTAAAATATCAATGAGAGAAACAAGCAGCCAAGACAAAGTCAAGCTCATCCCTGCATTGTATCAATCAGTAATACAAAAAAACCACAAAAAAAAACCAACTAAACAAAGTACCTTTATACAAGGAACTTGATACTTAAGATCTTCTTTATATAACCCAGTACTCAAAGATGCAACACAGACATAAAGTGGCGTTCTTCCTTTGTAGTCTACCACATTCACGAAGCTATTAGCTTCTAGTAAAATGCGAATCAATTCTTTGAGTTTCCAGTGAGCAGCACTATGAAGAGGTACACGACCGTAACGATCCGCTCTGTAATTTAGAATGTAAGGCATTTGTTTAGCGCATGTTTAAAAACTATTATTATTTTTAAATAATTTGTAAAAATCAACTCAAAATTAATTAATATTTATCTTCTTAGTCATTAATAAGATATTTCAAAACAATGAAGCTATCAATCAGAAAAATGACAAACACAACACAATTAGCCTTCCATAAATGTCTTTAAAAAAAGCTAGATCTCACATGTTTACTGATGCTCCAGCATCCAATAAACGTATGACAGTGGCATAGCTGGAATGCACAATAGCATTTTGTACACATATATACAAAGGTGTCTGATTTTCTTTATCGGGCTTGTCAATTTCAGCACCTTTACAATAACAAGAAGGAGGATCAATCAATGCAAATAGCAGTATATTTTATTTTACAATAAATTTTAGCATAATATAACTTTAAAAAAAAAAAAAAAAAGGATATAAATATGTAAGTAGACAGCTGCTGAACAAAAAATTTTCTTTATCGGGCTTGTCAATTTAAGCACCTTTACAATAACAAGAAGAAGGATCAATAAAAGAAAAAAGAAGTATATTTTATTTTACAATAAATTTTAGCAT
This sequence comes from Lymnaea stagnalis, assembly GCA_964033795.1. Taxonomy (NCBI): domain Eukaryota; kingdom Metazoa; phylum Mollusca; class Gastropoda; family Lymnaeidae; genus Lymnaea; species Lymnaea stagnalis. Next base: position 486,432 of record CAXITT010000212.1, on the reverse strand, counting down.
AATATAACTTTAAAAAAAAAAAAAAAAGGTTATAAATATGTAAGTTGACTGCTGCTGAACAAAAATAAATATGTCATGTATTTCAACACTTGCCTTTTTGAACTAATACATCAACCAAATTCATACGCCCATGAAAGGCTGCTTTGTATAAAGGTGTACAGCCATTCCGATCAGTCCTGTTTACTGCAGCACCATTATGAAGAAGAATCTGAATTTGTAAAAAAAATTGACATGATATGATATCAACATTAGATTGTACATATAGATTCAAATGTCTATTTTATATTTTACTAGTCAATATACCTTGCGTCACTTGGGTATGCATTCAGAAAAATATCATAAATGTTATCAGCATACAAGTAAATTTAGGGCCCTGACAAAACACTTGCCTATTGTACCAATCAAATTTTAAAAAAATTTCCTTAACAAATTCAGTCTATAAAAACTCTTGTAAACATTGAAAAGGGGGACGCAGCCCGTTTCAGTTATTACACAAGCTGGGCCAAGTAAAAAAAAATGATTCCAAGACCAATCGAATTTAAAAAAAAAATTTCTTATTAAAAAATTTATTCAGCAATGCCACCAGGTATGGCCTTGTATTAATTAAAATAAAATAGTATACCTAACAGGAACCCATTCCAAAAGGGGTCAATTTAGTTATCCCTAAGATAGGGGCTCTATAAAAATAATTCACTTAAATATTCAAATTAAATTTCAAATTTAGCCCATTAAAGTTGGATAGATTTTGCCATAGATTTAGCTTTTTAAATTGTTATCTATTGGAGGCTCGGCACCCATGGGACAATCTTTACAAGTTAAGGTTGGATAAAGAACAAACTTTATTTTAAAAAGTGTCCCATTAAAATCAGTTGCAAAACACCAAAGATATAGGGTTATATTTTAAATAAAATTGGGGCACCTGCCCAAAAAGGGTGGAATATTATTAGTTTCAAATCCACCAATATTTTTAAAGGGGTTATCTTCTTCTTCTTCTTATATTTGAGGGGCCCACGATCAATTTTTTGATCATTCTGGCTCCTGGTTTAAATTCAGAGTTTGCCTTCTCTTAGATGGGTTGCCGTCCAAGGCTAACGAGTCCCATCCACCCGGGGTGCTTGGGATGTTGGATTTGGTGGGGATTGAACTCCGGACCACCGGCTTTTTGGTTTGAGACAGTTCAGACCGCTCGGCCACCCAGCACCCAATGAAAGGTATGTTGACCAAGTTTGGCCTAGATGCAACAATTAATGTTAAAGCGTGTAATCGCAAGATCCAATAGTTCATTCTAAATACTTTTTGGAGGTGCGGTCTTCCTTTTCAGAGAAGATTTTATGCAAATTGTACCTGTTGTTCCACATGACACCAGAACAGAAATACTTTCTTCATCTATGAAGAATGTTAAGTGTTTGAAAAATGTTCAGGTCCAAAAGTTAGACCAAAACATGCATGCCAATGAGGGCAATGTCCCATCAGAACACCAAGGCTTTTCTGATTGGCTTTTAAAGCTTGGAAATGGAAAATTCCAAGAACCTGGATTAGAGGAAGGCATCTTTGAAATTCCTCCAGTCTGCACTGTAAATGGATGTATTGTTGATACTGTCTTTCCTGAGGTCATCCAATCAAGAGATGAACGCAATGCTGACAGCAAAATTCTGACCCCAACAATTCATGATTCACTTAAACTTAATGAAAATGTCCTTAGACGAATTCAATCTGAATTAAATTTATATACCAGCATACTTTCTTTTCAGCAAGACAGTGCAAACGTCGAGGAAAAACAAAACTATCTTATGGAGTTTTTGAACTGCATTTCTTGAAAGTTGGTGCAGTAGTAATGTTGCTATGAAAGAGAGGTCTTTGCAATGTCACCAGAATGGTCATCAACCAAATGATGTCAAAAGTCTTTGACTGTGAAATTCTGATCGGATCTTTTAAAGGTACCAGGATATTTATTCCAAGAGTTTTTCTTGCACCCAGAAAACCTAACTTTCTCGTTACATTAACCCTTGCTTTTGTTGTGACCATCAACTAAAGCAAAGGACAAACACTTAATTCAGTTGGTATTTATGTGCCATTTCCAGTATTCAGTCATGGACAACTTTATGATGTATTTTCAAGAACAAAGCGCTTTCACCAAGTCAAGGTAACAGTCTAAGGACCAGACAAACAAGGGAACTAAAAGAAATACCACAGTTTACACCAAAAATGTGGTCTACGAAAAAATCCCCCCCCCCCCCCGATAATTAAACTACATAGCCAGCTGTGGCATTATCAATGTGAGCTAATAAAAATGCTCGCTACCCTGGCATAGAATGGGTACTTCAGCTAGTAACAATTTAAGGCTCTATGTCAATTGATAGATGTAAGCCAAACTTTGTAGCTATACCCTTATATTTCATATTAAAATAGCGTTGGTTTCTTTGAAGGCCTACATTCTATGTTCTTTTTTTTGTATAAGGGTTTTAAGGTTATGTAAATATCCTTTTAATGTTTGTTATGTTTCTATAAGTCTCCATGAGGTTCCGCTTCCTCAAATGTAATGAAGTCAAAATTATTAATTTTTTTTTTTCAAATTTCTAGAAAGTTCCAAATGAGTGTAGAAATGAGTGTAGGAGGTTCAAAAATATATTTTCCTTATAATAATCACCAAGGATATGCATGAAGGCTTCGTTGCAATTTTTGTCATCCCCGTATAGAGGTCAGGATTTTTTATATATAAATACTCTCTGGCATCAGGGCCTCCCTGATTAATCTTAAACCAAGACATAAGTTTGGACTTGGTGGATTTTTGCTCTACAGTTTCAGTTTTGTTGCCTGGTAGAACAAATATTGTAAGCTTGTCTATAAGGTGGATATTTAATTTTTCCACATGCTCCAGCATGCTTCAGGTGCACTTATATATAAGGTCACCAAGTAATTTTTGATTTCGTCCCATTTAATATTAGCTTCCAGTTCTGTGGGAACAGTTACGAATTGAATAATTTCACAGTCTTGCCTCTTGTAAACATATTTTAAGAGGTATATAACGCTTTGAATTGAGCTACAAATCACAACGTTAATGTGGGCATTGTATTTCTGAGACAGGTATGAGTTGTATGGCACCACTTATCTGTTAACAACTTTGTTTCCCCCAAGTTCAACGCATGATCTCTGCGTTGATATTTGGGTAACAAGTAACAATGGACACTGCGGTTAGCTTCGGTACAGAAATCTATTTGGCATTTTTTTGTGCATTTTCCGTTTTCCATACACAATGCATTTGGATTTAATGGACCACATGGGCCATGTATCATACAGAATTTTACAATTTCATGTTGTCTCGGATGCGCATCTTTATCAGGAAGTTTTAATCAGACAATTTTGTCGGTTATTTCATCCTCCCAGGTTTCGTCTTCCATGGCAGCGTTGTTTCTGCTAGGGTTCACATTAATTACTATTTCTCCCAAGAGTGTCATGCTATATTTGGTTTTCCAGATTTGCCTTTAGAATTTCGTGTTGTCAAAAACATCACCAATACCGGTACTAATTACACAGAAATAGCTACACGAGTAATTTCTTTATAAAATATGCTCACTAAAAAATATCTATGTCGATGACAGACACACCATCTATGGCATTATATTATAAATCTAAGCCTACTCTTTTGCATGTGTACAAAGTTTGGTCTTTATCTGTCCATTCATTTTAATTTTATTTATATATCTCATTTAAGAAAAAACTAAATTTTGACCCCCACCCTGAAACAGGATTTTAATTATATTTTCAATGCAAACCCTCTCAGTATTTCCTTTATGTATCCCAAGTTTGATCAAGATCCATTAACCTATGTAGAAACATGGTAAAAACAGACAAATTTTCACATGTATAAATAGGAGATTAAGAGCTACTAGCAAGGACATACCAGGTACCCATTGATGAAGACATCATAAAGAAAAGATGGAGGTGGATAGGGCATATTGTCTTATCCTTCCTTTCAGCTTTACAGTGAATTAGAAAAAGTTTAATCCAACCGTTGTACAGTATATGGATGCAGCAACGAACACTACCAGAACCAGATCCACTTGCATTGTTTTATGTTTGATGACAAACAGCCTTATGTTTATAAGTGAGAGTTTTCCTGCTAAGTACCTGCATGTCATAAGCATTTAAATTAAAATTACCAAAATGAAATCAAATCTGTTTTTTAATTTCTATTTGTTGTGCGTTGAAAGAGGGGTAGTCTTTTACGGCGAGTATAGCCCAAACCCTATATTTTAACAGGAAAAGTAGGTGGTCGTCTTATACGCTGGGCTTTATAGCAGGCATTTTCAAGTCATTTGAGAATATTTTTTTATTCCTTACTCTATACATTTTATTATTTTTAAGTTACAGCTTTTTTGGATAAACAGACTTTTGAACCATGTGTAAGTCAGAAGGTATGATCATGTCAATTTTGGTTGTAATCCATTGTTTGGTTCTCTTGTTATAAAGTAGCAAATTAAAGTAAATACAAACAAAGAAAACATAGTCACACTGAGCAGTAGATTTTGGTTGAATGTTTGAGACAAATTTTAGAAACTTAAAACTTATTTTTCGAAAATTATTTTATTGCATTATTAATATAGAAACATAGCAAATTAATTTTTGTAATGTAACTGAATTAAAATTTAAATATATTCATTCATTACTAAGCAGGAGAAATAGTCATAAGGTATAGTTAGTAGAAATTTGAATTTCCAGGAATCAGCAAATCAGACACAGCAATGTGAATTTACAAATAACTCCCAGAGGAAAAGCATTATCGTTACAGCATTTTTATTCATATCAAAGAAAAGCATTACACAAAACTTTAAGATATTGATATATAAACTACTTTTGACTTTAACTACATAAAGTATCCTGATTATCCCAATTTAAAAACACTGACAACACATCGATTGGACAAGGGTGTTTCTACTGCATAAAGAGTTCTTTATTAATTAATTTCTGAGTGCCTTCATAAAATGTATTATGTTAAATTTATTTAAACTTTTTAACACCAGAGCACCATAGAAAATATGAATACTTACCAGAACAATCTCCACATGATTTAGTGACACAGCCGCTATAAGGGGTGTGGTACTATCTTTAACACTTGGCACTGCAGGATTGTTCCATGGATAATTAATATCAACTCCTTGATTAAGAACTGAAAGAACACTTTGTTTGTCATTGCCCACAACAGCAATGTGAAGATCCCTTTCTCTCTGGGGCATTCCCATTGTCATAGAAACAGCACAGTTCTTGCTTGATCGTGAGTTACCCATGACTCGGTTAAGATGGAATATGTTCTCAAATCCTCAATAATATCGTGTTTTCAAAAAAAGGTATAAAATTGTTTCTTTCTTATTCATGATGACATTGTTCACCAATTCAATATTGTGAAAATCAGTCACAAATACTGATTCTAATTGCAGTTAATTTGTAGAGCCATTGAGACTGGGAATGTAAAATTACTTTAATATCAACTCATATCTTCTGTTTCTCAAACTAAACCAATAAACATGCTTTCATTTTTCAACTTCCTTGCATAGTATGGAATTGGGAATTCCTAAGTGCAACTGAAAGTTAAAATCAAAGCAACTTTATGAATAAATTAACAAAAAATGATATGTCTTCTATTTTGGGTTTAAGATTGTTCAAATTCAAACTGATTCATAACAGTAACAGTATAGTGTACTGGTCTAGTATCAGTGTAGGAGTGTATATTTTGTACAGTTAATTTCAATTTGGGAGTTTTCTTGCAAAACATTTAGACTTTGATTTATTTATTTTAATTATCCCATGATAAGCAATCTATTGACTAATATTGTTACATGTTATAGTGTCTAATGGTCTACACCAGGGGTCTCCAAACTATGGCCCGCGAGGCTCTCTCATGCGGCCCGCAGAGACCTTTTTTTTTGTCTACAGAAAACAATTATGGAAATGTACGTGCATCCTGCCAAAATTAGACGCTGCTTACGTAGACGTTATGCAGGGCTGGCCTTTAGGGTGTGCAACCTGTGCCCTGGCACAGGTCGCCTTGGCCATATGGGGCGCCCAGTAAATATTTAAATTCCCTTAGTTTATTATAGTGAAGTGTGAACCTCGAGTCCGGGGTCCAGAACCGGTATTCTAACTTTTCGTACAATCGCTTTTCATACTATGAGTCTTCATACAATCAAAGCTGCATTCTTAATTTGGATACAGGGACAGGGAAGAGGGCGTCGAAAGGGTGCTTCGCATAGGGCGGAAGTTTACCTCAGGCTAAACTTTTGCGCCCCTTATAAGTATAATCATTAAAGGAAAAAAACTATGGATACCGTAATGAGTTTATTACCTATGTTGTTTTTTTTTAAAAACAAACAATAAACAAAAACAAAGGTAATAAACTCACTACGGAATAACTAGTTTTTTCCTTTAATGATTAAAATTATTATTATAAGGACCGCCAAAGTTAAGCTTGCACAAGGCGCCAGCAACCATCGGGCCGGCCCTGCTTTATGTTTTTACCAAATTAAAGTAGATGCGTGCAGTAGTGTGTTATTTTTTTCTAACCGATCATTACTTTTCAAAACCTTATTCGCTGCTTAGTTTTTCTATTTCTGTTTACAGTCAATGAAATGAGAATACATATTGCCATCTAGTGGCGGAGCTTTTCCCGCCGTGTTGCAGACATGGGTGAAAACATTGTGATTCAAATAGTGAAAAATGCAAGCAAGTTTCGCCAATTTTTAATTGCAATGGATGAATCGCTAGACAGCTGTTCCACCTCTCAACTGCTTACGTTCGTTAGGGGGAGTGTGGATGAAGACATGAACATAACATGAGCTGGCTTACCAAATAGCATGTAGGGAACTGTTACCTGATGAGTTTAAAAAAATATTTTCAGATTATAACTTGGACTGGACATCAAATCTAAATCCAGAAATGTCTGCTAATCACTGTTATTTTGGCATCCAGGAAACAATTTCACCCTTCCAACTAATACGGGTGTTCATGTGTCATGTATCAATATGTTATTAAATAATAAATACTGAATGAAATAATACTACATAAATAATTAAAAACAACATCCATGTTTATATTCTTTTTTATTTAGACCTCGAGTGTGTAGTCGGCCCCCGAACTGCTGTTTGATAGTTAATCCAGGCCTCGGGCTGAAAAGTTTGTAGACCCCTGGTCTATACTGTTACTATGGTCACTAAAGTCTAAACATAGTCAGTGTGAATGATGTTACAGACTTTATATTTATAGTTAGTTTATAGTATTTATAGGACTCTAACTTATGATTACTAGCTAGGCTAAAGCAGATTATTATTAGGGGTGTGCCGGATCCGTTTTTTCCAACCGGATCCGGATTTTCTTATGCGAAATCCGCCGGATCCGGATTCCGGTTTCTCCCGGATTCCGGATTTTGGTACTATTGGTAGATACTTCGGTAAGTCAAGGTGGACTACTACTTTTTGTGTATGGGAATTCGCAATCGGCGCCAAAAAATCCGAGTTTTTAATTTTCCGATGTGTGTGTCTATTTATTATTAAATTAGTACTTTCGATATATATTTGAGTTCCGTTCCATTTGGATAAGTGTCTTACGAGAGACGCCATGTTTCTACGCGTTCGCAGCAGGTCATGCAGCTCGCTCAACCTAATTTCGCCATGGGGTTGGCCACGCCCCCCTTTTTAATGGCGGAAGTTGACGATACTTAGGAAATATTAATTTATTATCACTATTTACATCAAAATAATTGATAACTTGTGTTTCAGAATGCATTTAAAGACATTTAAACTGGAATGTTTTAATTTGAGCTTTAACAACCCGGTAGAATCCATATTATAAATGATCAGAATTTACCGTGTGCAACACGTTGTCATTGGCAACCATTCACAGCCACTTGCATAACTGTATCGTAGTACTACCTCAGAGTTTCATTCATAAGAGTTTGCCGTGTGCAAAAACTATTAAACCATTGGTCAGGGAAAGCTTTAATTAATTATTCATGTGCCAAAGTTGAAAGTTTAAACTAAGTCTAAACAGTATTTTAGTGATAAGGCAGGGAATGCGTTGCCTTATATAAACTATATAGTCATTGCGCATGACGGGATTGGTGGAATGAGATCACAGAATGTGGAGATGCAGTCCATGTTAAAAAATGACAAACCAAGTCGTACTTTAAAAATTCATAACTTTAAAACTACAACAGCTAAAAATATGATTTTGGTGTTATAATTCTTTAAAAAATTACATCTTTTCAACTATGCCATTGGTTTATTTTTACAAAAAGTTTAAATTTTCTTATCAAAGTCCCTACACTATTGGCCACTATTAGCGGTGCTGACTCTAGCCTCTGGTATGTACGGAATATTAAACATTAAACAAGCTCAACGCTCGAAACAATCGATTAATGTATCGTGATCGTGTGAAATTCGGGAAAGAGAATTACTTTTATTTCAGATTATGATCCGGTGAGTCACAAAATCTGGCAAATTCCGAAATCCGGTATATTCCGGATTCCGGTTGTTCCGGATACATGTAAATCCGGCGGAACCGGATTTCACCGGATAGTGCAAAATCCGGCGGAACCGGATTCCGGACCGGGGTCCGGCACACCCCTAATTATTATCATAGTACAATAGTAAGCCTAACTTATTCAATTGTCAATTTTTATTTTATTACATTATTATTTTATTATATAGTTAGTATTCCAACTAAATATTAAGTGATAAAGTTATAGTTATCAGTTAAGCATAGGCCTAGGCACATCAACTAGCTTCATGAATCAAAGTCAAAGTGCTTGCCTACTGGATACTTCATCATACATATATTATATGGATAATACGTTTTCTGATTATGATTCAACAATTACTTTGGTATAGAGACTTGATTACATAGAGCTTAGACTGGTCAGTGTAAGTGTAGGGTTCCGAGACATCAAAAAATGAACTGAGACGTGGTGTCCTATGCCGACTTTGCCCGGCCTACTATTACTATTACTATTATTATTAATGATGCATATTTAAGTAAACAGTGACTAGTCACTTTCTTTCTAATACGGTTACGTGTTTTAACTTATTGATAGACATCACAAACAACAAATATATGTCTACATGTTATATATTATATATATTTATTGTTTCCATGAATGCACTTATCAATATCAACTTATGAAGGAAAATAATCAGATTAGGCTGCCTAATGTTTATGTTGTGGTAAAAAATTCAACTACCAGATTTTTTACAATTTAAATTACAATAATACAAGTTTTCAGGGAGATAGCTCTTTTGTAATTGTATTGAAATTAATAAAATTTTAGGTATAAAATCCAGAATGATTTAATAATTGTCATTTGATAAATATCTGCTTGTTTTCTGAAATACATTTAATAAGTAGTTACTATTTGTATTTTGTGTTTCAAAGGAAAACGCAGTTGTTGTTTTCTTTTACAGCTTTTTTTTTTTTTTTTTTTTTAAAACACCTATCAAAAAAAGCCCGGTTCGAAAGGATTTTTTTTTCCC
>CAXITT010000212.1:460044-476094 GCA_964033795.1 Lymnaea stagnalis | reverse complement strand
CCCCCCCCCCCCTTTTTTTTTTCTCTCCCGTGGGTGGGGATTGATGTATGGCATTATGACAGCGGCGGAGATATTTGCCAACCATGTTTCATTGGTTTGGAAAGAAAAGCGTGGTTCATTTTCAATGTCCTTTCAATCATACACATGTGGACATTTGTTTTCAATCACTTCAGATTTTTTTTTCGGTTGGGGGGGGGGGCAGTGCCAGCAGTTCCAGTTGATTTATTGTTGGACATATTTTGCTCCGGGGGGGGCACTTGGCTTTCCCCAGGGGGCACTCCACCCCCCAGATTTAGCTGAAAGAAACCCTGGGTGGGAGGGCGTGTCCATCGCCTCACTTTTAAACAGGTTATCGCACTGCTTTCATGTGTGCATTTCTTCCTAGCTACTGACTACTGGTGTACAAGATGGTAATACACTGACACTGACATAGACATATGATTCATATAATTATAATATTATTTTAAAGTCATTACATAATCTCTCGTATAAATATACATATTTATATATTATATAATTATATATAATATATATTGCTTCTGGTATGGCTGCTTCCTTTTCGCAACCGACCGCCCCCCTACTCACCATGATTTATATTTAAAGTACTGAGTGAAAAAAAAAAAGTTGTAACAGCGAACGGCATGCTTTTTTGGTTGAAAGTTGAATTTTTTTCGGAGGTGACTATTATATTATCAATAAAGAGCCGCGGGTATTGTGTAGGACTATCAGTAGGACTATCTTTGTCTTTAGGCCTATTATTTAAAGGTCGGCAAATAGCGTGTAGTGTAGAGCTGTCTAAAGGCCTATTGTATAAAAGCTGGCATGTATTATAGAAAATGTGAAGCTAACTTTTGTGTGTATAAAATTATTGCATTGCCATTAAAAAGATTTACTTCCGCAAATCCTACCTGATTTTCAACACTTGGACCCACGGGTATTTTCTCAAATTACCCGGACCCGGTGTAAAACTGCCCAGTTAAGGCCTAGTGTAAGCATTGCTGGTAATTTACAGATGAATAATAATCTAAATTTATTAAAATTACAAGCTCTTTAAAAATCCCTTTAAAAAAGTTTATAACTATTTTCAAACATACACAAAAAAATAATTTAGAATAAGTTAGATACGTTTGAAGTCTTATTATTATTTAGCGTATCTTTAATTAGTTATACAACGCTGTCCAAATTCAAGTCCCCAAGAAACATGAGGTCCAGTAACCCCCGAATTGTAAAGAAGGTAGCAACATTGAATTTTAAAATATGATTACAAATAAAAGTGCGAAATGAATTTATGAATACGTTTTTGTTGTTCTGTTCAATGTTGTGCTAATCTAGTGATATCAGAGGTAAGTCTGTTGCATATCATCCATAATTTGTATATTTTGTATTTTTAAAGCTTTTATGGGATGATGAAGTTGCGAAAGGAGATTAAAAAAAAAAAAACAAAAATGATTTAATTGCAAAAAATCCCAATTTTACAATAGACTAACAATTTTTTAACGAAGTTATGGTCTTCTTTGAAAGATTTAAAGGGGAACTAACTACTCATGCTTAAATTACTGTAGTAAACTATGTAACATGTAAAGACTAACATATTAACTCAACAGTTAAAACTAATTAAAAAAAACCATTTTGTTTATAAAGGTAGATAATTAATTAAAACTAAGACTTGGGGCTAGATATGTTAGTAGATTAATTAACTTTATTATAATAATTAAGCTACTGAAATTCGTTTTATGTATTATATATATTATATATTTGTCTCACTCAGTCTCATAATAATAATAATAATTGATACTCTGAATAGTCTGAATCTGAATAATAGGGCCTGCCTACTGGTAATGTTTAACGTAAAATGTTGCAAGTGAAGCAAGTCAAGACTCCAGCAATTTTTCAAGTGTTAGTTAACTTAAAAAGTAACTAGCAAGCTTTATTAGTAGGCCTAAGCCTAATCATTACTAAACTAATTAGGCATACATTATCATTATACAGTCTACAGACCTAGTTCTTAGTTATATATAATTAAATATATTATAATTATAAATATATAATATAGGACTCAGCTAATTAATGTCTAAATCATAGGTCTAGCCTCCCAGTCTTGCGATAAATTCACACTATCCACACCACTTATTTCCCACTACTGCCATCTTGGTTGCCATGACGGCACATGTCATGGCAAACAAGATGATGGTTGTGTAAAAAAAAAAGTAGTGTAAAAATGGGGAGGGGAAAGAGAGAATGTGCTGTTTAGCTACTTAAAGAGAGAAACGAAAATAGGAACAAAAAATTAAAATTTAATAGTCGCCATTTAATCAGTCGATACATTAATTTTGTGGCGAACATATTAACTTACTTAATTGAATCCCTATAGATATGCAGCAAGAAGGGTTAACAACCTGCCTTCACTCTCTACACTCAACTAAAACACATGTGTTGTGCTACAAAATTTAGCCTCATTTTAAATCTCGTTTCAAATGTTATAATTAACCACCCAATGAAATATTAATTTAAAACATTCTATCTGTGTAGTAATATTTAAAGACAAAAAAGTTAACTCTAGTAATAATCCAAGGATAAACGAGAGGGAGAGAATCCTACACAGATTGCATAAATTGAATGGTCTAACCAACATAGTATATAATTACTGCTACAAAAAAAAGTGCATTTAGGATAACCAAAATATAGGACTGGGTAAACAATGTTGAGAGATAATGCAATGAATAATAAAATGGCTAGGCCAAATCTACATATACTGTAATTATGATATTGTATTTAACTTGTTATGTTTTAGTTTTAGTTTATTAAAAAATTCAAAGTTTGTATATTTTGAGGCTTCTTCCGCCACATCCTTTTGTTACGATTAAAAAAAAGTTTTTATATTTTAATAAAACTTATATCACCAGCAAGAGCACAATATTTTCTTCCCTATGATAGCAATTTGTGTTTCTATGTAAGTTAAGTATAAAAAAGTTATTTTTCTAGTCCTACTTTCAATTCAATTGTATATCTCCAGTTCATATATATACTCAACTGTGTACATGTTCTTGTAATTGAAACTTCCTCAGTTTTTAATAATATTTTCATGTGTCAGTGTATGCCACAAATCAGAGTGTTCCACAGCGTCATAGAATTTGACCTACTTGTCAGGTTACCACAACATCTTGGGAATTGTTCTCTTCCCCAGCATGTTAGGCCAGGCAATAATAAGAAATCCAAATCTGTGCTTTTTGTATAATTTCAAAAAATTAATTTCTCAGGATCCCTATGAATTATGCTATAAATTATATTGTGCCCAAAAAGGATTTTATTATTTGTATATTTGCATGTTTTCAGTGATTAGAGGAATTTTTTAATATAAAAGAATTTAAAAGGTTCTTTCAGCGGGGTCCCAAACCCTTCTATTTACTATAAAAACCATTTAACCTACACAAATATAAAAAGTATATATCAGAAAGCAGAGACTAAACTTTTCAGATACAGGGTTTTAGTCTGGGTTTTATTCCCATTGGAGTCTCAAGGGATTGTTAATTCTACAAGTTTTCCAGCCGAGAAGACAGTTAACTAACAAATATTTTTCAAAAAATGACATATGTGTTCTTTGATAAGTTAGCACAAGACTACTTCTTTGTATCCCCACATGTTTTGCATTCAAAGTTTGAATCACAATGCTAATTGCTCCATTGTTTTGCTGGCACCATTTATGCTTTGTAAGTAGGTTCTAAACGCTTTTATATTTTTGTGTTTTTGTAGAGGACAATTTGTTCAGTGTGGGTGGTGGACGAGTTCTGTTCATTACGTAAATCAGGCAGTGTTTTAATCACATGTTGGTTCCGTCAGTTTTACTTTTAACAATGATATTGTGATGGTTAAACATACAGCCATATGCTGAATTCTTACATAGAATTAGAGACCTTTGTGTATGTGAGCATAATACTAGCTGTGATTTTGTTTTGGTTACACATACTTCAATGCGCTTTTGTCTTAATGAGTCGCAGCATATACAACAGTAGTAAACTTATGGTTATTTTGATACTTTATGATAGTGTAGTAACTGTCTTGCCATGTGTGCATCTTACATAGACAACACACATGGGCGACAGTACAATAGTAATTTTAGACCTGTATGTTAGCTCTCACATCTCACACTGATTCTGAATGTAAGACGGTGTGTGCTATGAGTTTAACCCTGTCACTTGATTTTTTTGATAATTAAACATTATTAAAAGAATCATTTTAATTGTTATAACCTGTAATTGCAGAGTTATTCAACCAATTTAGTGTTTGTTGTTAGCTGTGTTAGTTAGTATGATAGTACATTTAATAAACTGAATTTTTAAACTGTAACATTTGTATCTTTTGAGATGTTGTCTTTTTTTTCTGTGCATTTTCTTTGAATTTTTCTTTGCTTTTTCTTGGTTTCTATGTTGAAATAAATTGTTATAGTTCTAAAGACCTGAATTTCTTGAGTTTCTTAACATAAATATAAAACTGTTTGCCACCCACTCACGACTTGGCTATAGTTTTTGGTTTTTTGAGTAAATTTATGCCACTAACCAATCACCCACTCTGCTACAGTATAGTTAGGGAAACAAACATATCACTTTGCCTGGGCTGCCTGGCTTGAAATGCTTCTTAGGTCTTTTTTCTGTTTACATTATAATTAGTGCAGAAATTTTGTTTATTTATTGGATGCAGAAAGGAAAAAATGGCTATAATGGGCATTCCCATCTTTGTGTTTATTTTTCAGTATCAGCCCAACTTAACAACAAAAATTCTTGAGAATTTTTCAATCTGGCTGCAATACTGAATCATCGCTATTTGAATTTAAAAGATGCTAATTTTGTGGAAGATCTCTTAGAAGATATATTGCCCTTTCAGGACAGAGGAGATTCCTATAGGTTGGATATATTAATATTAAAAATATTTAATACTTGAAGAGTCAGCATGCCTAAGATCATACTTACTGATTGGTATTTTGAATTATATCATACAGTTACATACTTTTAGGTTAGTAGATGCGGGATGGCAAGCAAAAGCTGCAGCTGGGTTCAAAGAATGAAGTTTGAAACCCACTTGCCAAAAAGTATATATTAATATATATTTTGCATGAAACAATCTTTGGACTTCATGTCTCATATATAATTTTTACATTTGTGAGATTCAATCAGGCACAAATTGTTTTATATTTTATGCTGCTTTTGAAATTTTCACTGTAAGAATGATCTTTTATTTGATAACAATAACAAAATAAATTTTAGCACTAGGCAGTATGATTATTATTTCATCCTTGGTCACTTTAATCAATTTCTTTTTTTTTCTGTTACATTTTTAGTAACGCAAAACATAATTTCATTCACAGAGTTCTATTGTTTCCATCCTTGACTAGCTGCTGTCGTCTTCTTATACACAAAACAGTGGAGGAGAATTTTCCAGACTTGATATCTTTCTCATTAGGAAGTGGTGGCCCTAAAAGGACAGTTGTTGCTTTCAAAGAAGCCTGTAAGAGGTATAAAGTTTCAACTAAATGAGAACCATTTTTAAATAAAACATCAGATCTATAAAATTATAGCTAAGTCACAAATACACGGCCACATCACTTCAAGCTGAACGTCTTAACTTATCCTTTGCTTAATTAAAAGATTGCATATTTATCATTTAAAAAACAACGAAACAAGTATAAAAACGATCTGGCTGAGAATTTGATGAGGTGGAACTGCATAGCCATGACACAAGATTTTTACATAAAAAAATGCTGAAACAAAATGTAAGCTACTCACACAATCTATTTTTGTCTGTTTTTGTAGGGGTATTCGCGGTTTGCAACTAATGAGTACTCCACCACAGTCAAGGGGACGAGGCAGAGGAAGAGGAAAAGATTTAACGCCAAGTGAACGTGTTGCTCAATGGGTTAACCAGAGAGAAGCTAAACGTCTTACCAAGGAGCGGTGGGGGAGTCAAAGCACTAGATCTACATCTCCATCAGTTGAATCTGAAATTGATGGCCAGATATCTGATAAATTAACACCTGATTCAGATTCAAGTTCAGAAAGGTATTACTGACATTTTAAAATGTATAACAGGAAATAACATTAACTATCAGTGCCAAAGCATTCCTCATACACATAAACACTTACACTGCAATAATTTAAAAAAAAAAACTAAAAAAAAATTACAGATTTTAAATTCCTTTTTATATATTTTAAAAAGTAAAATATGAATAAAAATAAACTCTAGTATGCATTAAATGTTTCCCATTTATTATAGTGAGTCATTTTCATTCAAATTTATTTATATATAAATAGACACATGAAGCTAAATAAAAAACTGAAGATAATTTTTTTTAAACTTTAAAAAAAAATTTTTTTAATTACATTTCAAGTAAATTTTGTCTCAATTTTGCTGTATTTTTTCATAATGAAGATGGGGCTTCTTTTTTCAACTTTTTGAAGCAAAAGAAAAAAATATAATTTTATTTTTTTATTAATGTTAAGCTTGTAATATTATATAGTTAAAATTTGAAAGATAAAAGAGCATGTCAGTTATAGTCACATTTATTATGTTTTTAAAGTTACCAAAAACATCCTGTAAATATTACATATTAATATTAATGTTTAAGTATAATGAAATTTACTGAGTTCAGTTTGCAGCATGTAAATAAATATTTAAACCAAATTTACATTTTCGTTGCAGATCAAAAGTGAAGCCCAAAATTCAAATCTATGTACCACCATTCTTGCGGGACAAAAAACCTGTTAATGTTGATATTCCTTCTGAAACTACTTCACATACTGATGAAGGAATTCTTTATCAGACAAGCAATGACATGGGCTCCCCTATAACTGATGATTCACATTGTGGAGATGACGTACTGTTGGCTCAAGAGGCTGAATTATCCAGTCCTAAGGACGTGATAATATGTACTGTTGATAAACCAGAAAAGCCTTTTGAAAGGAACAGATCAAAAGGAAGAGGGAAAAGAAAACCAGAAGTGGAGATCTACATCCCTCGTGCATTGCGATCAGCTAAGCAGGACAATAAATTATCTATAGAGAAATGTCATGATTATAACTTGTATCAAGATGCCGTATTAGAGTTAGAAAATAGGAATGTAGATACCCAGATCACAAGTCTTTCAGAACCTCAAACAAACAGTGAAGTTCCAGAGATGTCTGTTTCAAATTCAGTCATTTTCAACACCAATAATCTTTTTAGTAATAAAATAACTTCAGAGATATCAGATAGTGCATTCATTATAGAAACTGGCAATCTTCTTGCTGATCAACTTTCAAATTCAGAAATAGCTTATTCGAATCCAGTCATTCTAGATGCCGGTATTCTTCTTCCAAATCAAATTTCAACCTCAGAAATATCAGATTCAAATCCAGAAATTTTGGATCCTGGTATTTCAAATCAGTTTACCTCAGATACAGAAAAGTCAGCTCTTCAGGTAGTATTGCCTGAGTTTCTGCCATCACAAGCTGGAGATAATTTAGATCATGGTTGTCTCTTAAGGCAAGATGCACCTGTGATGTCAGATGGGGGTGAGGTTAAAAACAATATTGAATCAAACTGTGAGGTGCTGGTGGGGAAAATTTCTCCTTTTACGTTTGAATTCTATGACCCTGCGGTCATTGCTTTCTTGCCATCTCCACCCATTCGACCTCTTGGGGAGGCTGATGTGGTGCCATATTTTTCGGGGACTTCCAGGAGCGTATCTTTAAATGATGAATTATTAATGCAGGAACAATTCATTGATAGTTCTCCTGTGTCAAATGACAAAATCGCACCACTTCCTGAAGAAGGGGCAACCGGCTCATCTGAAAAATGTTATAGATGTGATTCTCAACGAATCAGTGGGGAGATTTGTATCAGTCTTGATAAATTTAAGCATGACGAATCTGAAAATTCCTATGATAATCAGGTCACTGACAAGGTATCTCATACGAATGAAACTGGAAATATCAGTAGCAGCAACAGTGATGTTAAAGTGAACAATAATGTGACAGATGTAGAAGCAAGTTCACCCTCTTCAGAAAAGTTGAAATCTAAAAAACATAAGACAAAAAAGAAGACTAAGGAGTCTTCTACATCCAAGTCTAAAGAGAGCAAAAGTAAAAGTAAAAAGGAAAGTGTGAAAAAAAAAGATGCACAAGATGCCAATGCTGAGAAAATAAAGAAAGGGATTAAAGAACAAATTTCTGCAGAAGAAACTGTTGATTCATGGGATGCTTTGTATGATGAAAATGGGGATTGTCTTGATGACTCTATGTTGCAAGAGGTATGTTTTTTACTTTTTTTGCTGTCCAATTATTTAATTTTAAAATGCTGCTAGTAGGAGAATATTTCTGGTAAGTTCCTGTTTCACTCTTAAAATAACTCTATTGAATTTTTAAAAAAATGGGAGTATTAGTTCAAATTCGTTGTTCAATAAATAAAAAGATCTTTATCCATATTTTTTTGCAGTTGACAGAATATGTTGGAAAAGTTGAGATAGATAAGCCTAAAATTAATTACTTAAAATATGAACCGAAGGAACCATCTTTAGATTTTCAAGGTCAGTGATGTATTTATTTACCAGAATTGACATGATATTTCAATAATATTCATTTTTATTTATCATTATTTTATTACCTCATTTCTTCTTCTGCTATATCTTGAGGGCCCACGATCAATGTATTGATCATTCTGGCTCCTATTAATGTTGAGGGGATTCACGATGTATCTGTGCCAGGTATTGAATAGGATATTTCACTAATGGCAAGGGCTACTCAGCGGGGGTTTTAGGAACTGTGGATTGGAAGGCATGAGATAATAGACTTATGCGCTTCAAAAAAATTCCTGGAGATCTGTTGTAGCCAATTTCTCAAAATGATTAGTTAAATACAAGCCAATCATGTTCAAAAGTTACTTTTTAAATCTATTTAAAATTTTACCCAATTATAAATCATTTTATTTTTTTACAGCCTTTAGCCACATTGTGGAAATCTTTGAGTTTCCCCCGGAGTTCAGCACAGCTGACCTTATTGGTGCTTTTCGGGACTTTGCGTAAGTTTTCCTCTTGAATTGTATTTAATTTTTTAAATTGATTATGATAGAGGCATTAAAAAAAGTGCAACATCCTACAAGAAATATTGAATCTGAAATAACCGTGGAAAGGAGTATTTTAAAATGTTATAGTTTTCATCATGGGATAGCAATGATGTTTTATTTCATAGATAAGTTAAAAAAAATAAAATTAACGTGAAAACTTATGATTTAATAGTATTTGTTATACTAATTTGTTTAAAAGCTTTAAAATACTTTATTGCTTAGCACAAAGTTTGCTATTGAAAAATTTGTTCACTTGTTACATACCGTTAGACTATATGGTTTTGGCTGGCTAGATGAACAGTAACAAAGGACTGAAAACAAGCATACAAAGAAAAATGATACCAAAGCTAATGATTTTAACAATATTTAATCATATTATTAATTTTATATAAAAATATAAATCAAATATACAGAAATAAAATTTATATTTACTTACAGCGCATCAAGTAAAAAAAAGTACAATACTCGAAATACACAAATATTAATACAGACACACAAAGAGTACAATCTTGTAAGGCTCCTACATTAAGTCTCATAAATGTTTAGGAAAATTAGCAAAAATCTCTCCCAGTGGGAAAACTGCCAGCTTATCTATAGGTAGTGTGTTAGAAGCCTCCATATAAGAAATTCTAGAACAAATGTAGAATATAAATAACCTTTTCCCATTCAAGGGACGGGAGGGTGTGTTAGAAAAGGAGTGGCAGCACAGTGTCATCAAGTTAATTGGGGATGTTGGTGTAAAAAAAGTGTGTGTCTGGGGTTTATGTATCACAGCTCATGGTGAACAAAATTAGGTCAACACACAGGCTATAACAACTCTAAATTAGGTTAAATTTTGCCCATAAGTTGGAATATAGAAGTTATATTAACACTTTGTGTACTTGTAAATTAAATTATTATTATTATTTCCAATTATGAATAATTGTATCATTGTCATATTAGATTCCAATTTAAGTTTCATCAGAATGTCCATCATTTTGTAAATAGTAAACTCATTTGTGTATTTTAAATTACTAAATAGGAAATCAATAATCTGGCTTGCTATTTTTAATTGTGCAGTTATATAACTGATGATTCTTTTGGGTGTTTATTCCAGCTCTCGGGGGTTTGATGTAAAGTGGGTTGATGACACTCATGCCCTTGGAGTATTCTCCAGTACAGTTGCTGGTGAGTATAAAGCTGAATTGAAGGAGTGGGCTGCAGATTCAAGAAAAATATTCTAAATAGATTCACTGTGGCAAATCCTAGGAATAGTAATAGAATAAAGATTATACAGATGATTTTACAACTTCATATCCTTAAGTGGTGAAACTTTCACTTGCCTACAAAAAAAGTACAGATTCCCTTTTTTTAGAAGTCTTCTAAATTGAGCATATATATGGAGCACATCCTAGATCAGGCCTGCACAACATACGGCTAGCCAGCACCCACTTGGCGGCCTGCGAAGTAATGAAATATTCTTTATTATTATTATTATCTTTCAGCCCGCACAAGTTTTTCATAAAGTATTACGGCCCACCTTACAATTTGAGTTGTGCAGGCCTGCCCTAGATGATAACCAGTTTACAACAAAGAAAAAAAATAATTAAATACCTTTATTAAAAATATAATGATCTAATGAAAATTAGTGTTTTGATGACAGTCTACTGTTACATAATGCCTGGCTGATTCCATCTGTGCTACCCCCACAAATTCCTTCACAGCAACTAGCTTGACTAAATTAATCCCTGGTTTTTACGAAGGGCTTTGTTCATGATAAAGGATGTGTCTAATTGAGATAAAAGGACAACTATCACAGTTGTTTGAAAACAGGATGCCCTAGCTAATATGCTACTGAGAATCAGCCTTTGTCTTTTGGAAATCAGCAATCTAAATAAGTTGTAGCAAAAAACAGTCTGAAATTAATGCTGAAATTCTGTCATTTCTCCACTAAAAAAAGGAGGGAAAGGATTCAATGAGCTCACAATGTTGCTGAAAAAGTGCCAAAATTGGTTGATATATAATCTTTTATAAAGCATTCAAGGAGCTGTGAAGTATACAAGTGAAGACTGTTAGTCTGTTAGCATGAATGTACACCAGAAACAGCACTTCCAATCTCACTGTCCAAGTGACAGACCTCCTATATAAAATAGATATAGCTTGTTGCAGATGAATGACTGTTTTCAACTCTCTATACTTGGTAATAAACATATTTTTTATTATCAGGCAAAGACAAAATCAATATTTCTGAAATATCTACGGAAGACTTAAAAAGGCCTCTCCAAGTCAAAATGGGCTTTCCTGTGTGCGAATATATAAAGGGAATGTTTAAATATTGTTATATTTAATAAAAATCAATCCTTGTTAAATCATGCTAATGATATGTTACTGACAGATTGTTAAAAATCAGATTTTTCTGTTAACAGCTAATGAGGCTCTGAAGATGATCCACCCTCTGCTAAAAGTTAGGCCAATGAGTGAAGCATCCAAAAAGGGCCAAGCCAAAGCTAGAGTGTGCCAAGGTGTGTACTTCAGCCGGCCTTATTTTAATACATCGCACATGCGCCAAAAAACATTTCATTACCTTAAACAATATATGAGTATTTCTGCAACACTGTGTTTATACATCAAAATATAATATAGTAATCATAGTTATTTATTCAGAACTATTTTTTTAACTTAAACGATGTGCTTCTATTTAAGAGTTTCTTCAACCTTACAAGGCACGTCCAGAAACAACATCTTTGGCTGCGAGACGTTTGGTAGCTGGAGCTCTTGGAATGGCTCCTCGTGTTTCAAGAGAGGTTAGAGATCAGGAAAGACAGAAACTGAAAGAAGCTAAAGGTTGGTAGAAAACCTTCTTGAAGATCTGGAAAAGGATTAACATATATTTTAATAAGCTGCTTCCGCTAACATATCAATAAAATCTTTAAATGCGTTAACTCTTAATGTTGAAAAATTCTATTTAAATTCCACTTTCTTCTGGTAAATTCCTCACCCCACCCAAAAAATAAATAAATTTGCAACAGATACCGTATACAGGAATCTCTAAATAAAATAAATTATTATATTTCTCTTGTTAGAAAAACGTCGACAAGAGAGGCAACAAAAGAATGATGCATGGGATGGAGCGATGGGGAAATGTGCCACGGAGGAACTTGATTTAGGGTTTAGTTGACCAAGAAATTAATCTATTTTTCTGATAAGTTTTAAATGTGTGAACATTGTGAAGGTGCTAAATATGTGGTAAATAATGTACAGAGGTTATTTCTTATCATTCTTAAGGTGACAGAATTTTTTTTTAAAGAGTTTTTTAAAAACTATTTAAAAAAAAAATAGGAAATCAAGATTTACCATACCGCTACTGGTAATTATTATTTTTTTCCCTTTTTTTAAAAAGAAAATTTGATCCAAAATATAAGTTATTTCTTGTACATTGAAGTTGAATTGTAAATAAATTCATTTGAGTAGGGAAAAATTAATCAACCAACAACAGTGGTGCAGCTGATGACAGTGCTGGGGGGGGGGAAGGGGGCGGGGCCAAGATTCTTTCTGTAAATCCCCCATGAAAAAACTCTGCATTAGGTTGAAAATGCTGCCCCGCAATCTGTAGGAAAAAAGAAGTGAGGCATCCCCCTTTCCTGTACCAGTGACCAACAGTCAAGCCATAGTATTTTAACCTGTGTTAAAAAATTATGAGTTTTTTAATATCCATCTTCTAAGCTGTATAATTTTGGTAGCTTGAACAAATAGTTAAATTGAAATTTATTATCGTTTGCCATTATTAATACCCTTGTTACGCCAATGTCCCGACTAACACATTCAAAGATACCCTTGGTATACGTTTGTCCTGAACTAGCTCATTCAACCAGTACCCTTGATTCACTTATGTCCCAACTAGCTCATTCAACCAATACCCTTGATTCACTTATGTCCCAACTAGCTCATTCAACCAATACCCTTGATCAGACCTGTTTACTCTTACAATTTTGGCATATAATGTACGATTTTGAGGTGTATACATTTTATATACTGTATGTCATTGTATGTATAGTGTTTTACTATTAAGATAATGTATTGAATGATTTTGTGATGATATTGTAAGATTTTAAGAGTTTGAGGGTAAACAGGTCTGCTTGATACACATGTGTCCCAACTGGCACATTCAACCAATACCCTTGATACACCTATATCCCAACTAGCACATTCAACCAATATCCTTGATACACCTATGTCCCGACTAGCACATTCAACCAATATCCTTGATACACCTATGTCCCAACTGGCACATTCAACCAATATCCTTGATACACCTATGTCCCGACTAGCACATTCAACCAATATGCTTGATACATCTACGTTCCGACTAGCACATTCAACCAATATCCTTGATAAACCTATGTCTCGACTAGCACATTTAACTAATACCCTTGGTCTAGTTACTCCTTTTTAAAAATGCCAATTTGTTGAACCGAATGAAAAGAGGTTAAAATAATTTCTTTTATTTGTATCCCATTGCTATGCGTAATTTTAGATTTTCTTAACATTTAAAGGATCACAGTCTTGTCATATCCACCAACCAGCTCTTATTTCAGCTGCTCTTAGGATCACAGTCTTGTCATAGCCACCAACCAGCTCTTATTTCAGCTGCTCTTAGGATCATGGTCTTGTCATATTGGCCAAACAGCTCTTACTTCAGCTGCTCTTCCACGTTCACTCACATTACTGTCTCAGGGTTACTTCTGTCCTAATAGTTGTTACATTCAACTTGGGTTAAAGCAGATGGTAAATAGTTTGTTGTAAGTTCAATAGAGTAATGGTTATATCTGCAGCTAGGTGTGAGTTAGCTGATTGATATCATTAGTGAAGTGATGTTGCTAGCAATCACAGGGTTTTGGAGTCTTGTTTTTGATAGTTTTATCCTCTGACATGTGTATATAAATTATTTTTGCAGTTGTAATATAAATGAGAAAAGATAAATGGAAAACATGCGCCAAGGATATAGTTGTACATTTGAATTTATTTTGACAAAGATCACATATTTATTAATATTGCAACATATTCTTGATTGGAAGGGGCGTTGAACACTTTCCTGTTCCCACATATCAGTCAAACACTTGCAGAATTTTTTTTATTTTTTATACTCTTTTGGAAAAAGTCTTCACAGGCAAGGTGTCTAAGAGAAATACTTGCTCTTGTATGTTGTTAAATCTATACATTCAGTATCTGTCAGGTGGATGTTGCGAGTTAGAAAGAATAAAAAACTGTATGTCAAAGTTTGGGCTTGCCAGCTTTAAAAACGCCTTTCTCACGTCTAGCCAGATTTTGTTGTTGCTTGCTGCCAAGTGCCTTATTTTTGTTTCCTTTGACAATGCCAGAGTCTAGTTAAGTTTAAACCCTGTGAAACTTAATCTTAATAAGCAATACCTAGTTCTTGTCATACATACAATGCATCAGACTACAAATATGATAAATGTATTTCTAGTCATATATCTTTTTCGTAGGACAATGTTGCTAAGTAATTTTAATCCATTAATTTTTGTTAGAAAAGGATGCTATTTTTGATGGGAAAAAATAAACATGTTGTTTATTTAATTTTATAAAAATAATATTTATTTTCTACTAACAGTAACAGTAAAATCATTATGTTTTTTGTCCTTGAAATTTTTTTATCCTGTTGTTTGTGGGACTATTATTGAATCATTCCATGAGATGCTCTCTCTCATCAGTGTGCCCTTCATAGAAAACAGCAGTAGAATTGTAATCATTTGCTAACTTTAAGGCAATACCCAGCCACAACATTCAAACTATTGTACTCTGCTACAATACTGCCACAGGTTTGTCCTCAATATAATAATACTTAATAATTTGTAATATCTGATGTTAACTTCGATCCCTGATGTTTCATTACAGTCTCTTGAAAGGCTCAGTGTCAAACTTCTGCTCTCTTCACCTGTATGCATGTCAAGCCAAACACTATGATGAAATCATATTTGTCCACCATACAACTTAAAAGAGTGAATTTTTCATTTCAGAATATGGGGTTGGGAGTTTGTGAAGTCAAAAACTATTTAGAAAATAATAAAGATACTTTTTGAATATGTTTCAGTATTGTAAAAAAAACAACAAAAGAGTGGGTGGTGATGTAAAAAAATGTAAAAAAAGAATAATTCAATAAATATTTGTTGTCATACATCGGTGTTCTGTTGTCATTAAATAGTTCTACATGCAATACCTTTCAGTGCATTGCAATGCTGAAAAATGCTTTTGTACAACAATATGATGCTTGCACAGGCAGCTTAATTTTTCCCTCTGATGTGGCGCTTAGGGTATGGTCGAATCAAAGTTAAATTAAGCTAATTATAATGGTTTCCGATTATTACAGAGAGATAAAAGTTGGTGGACAACTTCGTCTTGTGGTACAACTTGGTCTTGTGGTACAACTTGGTCTTGTGGCATGACTTCGTCTTGTGGAGATAGATTTAATGAAATGGCAATAACTAATGTATGCCATCTACTGTTAAAAAAATTTGACCTCTTGAAGTGTACTGGGAAGAGAAAGTCTAGTTGCCCAGACCTCTTTTAAACAGAGAATGACGCATTGCTAACTAAAGTAGGCGTTGCATTCGCCCACTGAGTCTAAGACGACCGACGCATTGCACACTGAAACATTCTTGAAACTTAACATTTGCGGAAAACCTCGTCCGTCGATTGCTAAAAGAGACAGGAGCACTTTTGTACTGGATACAAGTGTGGACAACGCCTGGTTTTTTGGCCGGACTCGTGTGGCGTTGAACATCTCTGCCCATTGTGCATGAGGATTCAATGTTTTTTAAGATTGCGCAGTCTCCGACGAAAGTCAGTTTCACTTAAAGGTCTATCAGACCCCCCCCCCCCTTCTGTTGACAAAGTGCCTTTTCAAGACGGTGAAATTTCATAACAATATCCCATTGACCCCCGGGGAAAGCCAAGTAACCCCCC